>JAYMTE010002703.1:0-10795 GCA_036897545.1 Pelargonium fulgidum
AACCCTGGCACGAGAATATGTGAATCATACTTGGCAATATATATTTACAAGTGTGTGCTCTGATACCATGATAGTGAACCAATTCAAGTATTCAACTAAAAGTTTAAGTTTGTATTTGAAGTTCTCATTTATTTTCTTAATACTATATTATAAGATGTGAGTAATTGTTTTTTTTACCTTAGTCTCTATAGTTATGTGAAAACCTTCTAAAATATAATTGGTGGGGATCAACGTGTAGATTCATCGAATCTGGACATAGATATGTCTAATTGAATCTTGAATCAAGTTGTTTGAATTGCGAGTCTTTTATGAACTTTATGGAAACCGATTCGCATGGAGTGTGGTTCGGTTTGCATGTTACATGTATGAATGACTCGAAGTCTCGAACTCGTGATTTAAAGGAAATGTAAAGTGATTAAACCGCTGGACCTAACATACTTCGGTAAAATTACATTCATATATGCCATAATCTATATGTCTAAAAAGAGAAATAAATTGAACTCGCTTCTATTATTAAAATCTTATCAAGACTCTTCATTGAATTTGACAAACATATTGGATAAGAGTCATGTGCAACCAAGAAAGTAATGCAGTATTTTCTATAGACTACACTATTATAATCTTTTATATTTACCATTGTGGCTTTTCTTTGGGCAAACTCCCTTGGTAGCCAAACAATCACATAGATATTAAATTAGTCCAGCAGCCACTATCAGTTCAAAGAAAATTGAATATATAATGGGCTCTGTGCAGTGCAGAGGACCAACAAAGAGAAGATACTGCAATCCTCATTTTTAAATTTCAAGAGAAAGAAAGTTGAGAGCTTGCAAAATAATGGCAGAAGAGGTGAAGGAGACAAAGGGAATTAGAAGAGTGTGCGTTACAGGAGCTAGTGGCTATATTGGTTCGTGGGTAGTCAAGCTCCTCCTCTCCAATGGCTACATCGTCCATGGAACCCTCAGAGAACCCGGTAGCCTTCTCTTCTTATTCTTCACCAATTCTTGTTCATTACCAGTTGATTGATTTAGATTTAGAATTAGGTTTTTTAAGTCAGTTCACAATGGGTTTTTGATGGTTTGGAACTGGAAGTAATTTGTGGAAGCTTTTGTTGGGCAGGTGATGAAAAGCATGCTCACTTGACCAAACTTGAAAAAGCACATGAAAACCTGAAGCTGTTCAAGGCAGATTTGCTAGATTGTGAGTCTCTCCGTTCAGCAATTTCAGGCTGCAATGGAGTTCTCCATGTTGCCAGTCCAGTCCCCTCCAGTGTATCAAACCCACAGGTAACAAAACCTTAGAGTCTGTTTAGTTGTAGAAAGTAGTTTTCGTTTTCAGTTTTATGTTCTCAGTGGGAAACTTGTAGAATTTAGAAAACCTGTTAAAAATGTAAAAAATGAGTTTTTTTTCAAATTTTCCAAAATGAAAAATTGTTGACTAAACAAGTTTCTCGGAAAACTGAAGGAAATACTCAGCAGATAATAAAGATTTCATTTTTATTACCTAATATACTGTGAAATATGCAACCCATCTTCAACACATGTTTTTGGTTTCATGTGCTAATAGGTTGAATTGGTTGAACCTGCTGTAAAAGGCACACTTAATGTTCTTGAGGCATGTGTTGAAAATGATGTTGAGCGTGTTGTCGTCGTCTCTTCTGTTGCAGCTGTTTTTCATAATCTGGGGTGGAGGAGTGAAATTATGGATGAGAATTGTTGGTCTGACTTGGAGTATTGCAAAGCTAATAAGGTAGTCCAATCAGAATTTCAGTCAAGTCATTGAAAAATAGGCTAATTCCATGATCTTATATATGTACATCCAGAGATGGTATGCTGCTTCCAAAACTGAGGCTGAGAGTAAGGCCTTGGAGTATGCACAAACAAGTGGCCTTGATGTTGTAACACTTTGTCCGACCTATGTTTGGGGGCCGATTCTTCAATCCACAATGAATTTTAGTAGCTTGCTTCTTTTGAACTTTATGAAAGGTATCTAATTTCATTATCTTACAACATAGTATAGCAGTCTATATGTGATCATACATGCATGTGAAAGATGAAAATTGCAGACTAATAGCTTGCAGGTTCCTACCAAAACGTTTACTTCTTGTTATTGGCACCATGTAGTGAATGTGCTTTTAATATAATATGTTATGAATTCTGTTTCCCATGTATCCTATGATTTAAGTTGGAGTTCACAAATCACAAATTGAGAGTAGCTGTGTGTCTAAATATTTTGATGCCTGAATTATTGAACATTCAAATTTCTAATCCCCAAGAGAATTATCAATCCATAGAACATGCTTTTGGACCAGCATGAATGCTATTTCCAGTGATCTAGTATGATTAAAGTTTCAATTTGATGCTTTATCTTTGACATGTGCTAATTAGATTTCAAGTTTTCTCGGTAATTTTAATTTGAGTTTGAGATTTCTTGTTCTAATAATTGTTAATTATTTCTGAAAAGGAGGTGAGAATCTGACAAACGAGGTAAAAACTGTAGTAGATGTACGTGATGTGGCTGCAGCAATTCTAATGGCTTATGAGAAACCTGAAGCTAAAGGGAGATACATATGCTCGGCATTCCAAATCAAGGGACAAGAAGTTGTGGATAAACTCAAAATTCTATATCCTAACTACAAATATCCTACGAAGTAAGCTAGCTAGCTACACTCACACAACCTGTTTGTTCGCTGTGACAATTTGTCTGTTGATGGTTTTCTAGTTTGATATTTACAGCAATCTGAACTAAGTAGTTGTTTTCTTATACATATGCTTATGTTTTGGCAGTATCATTGACATGGATTACAAATGTATGCTGAGTTCAGAGAAGCTACAAAGGCTAGGTTGGAGTTATAGGCCACTGGAAGAAACTATTGTGGATTCCATTGAAAGCTACCAGAAGGCAGGACTCCTAGCTGAAAACTAGAAATAGTAGCACCTTCTGTTAATTTTAAGCTTCAATATAATTTTCACAATAAAGTAGTTTGAATAGTCTACTTGAGCAGTTGAATGATCTTGTCTTCTTTTATGTGTTAATTCAAGTGTGGATGTGCTTTTATTGATGATCAAGTGGTCCACTGGTGTGGCATTGAGAATTAGTAAATTGGCTCATTTGGGCTTTATGTTTCAACAACTCTGTTATAGAATTATAAATATACTTGTCATTTTCCACTTTTACTGTTCCTTTTGTGATGAGAATCATAGAATAGTTTAGTCAAATTTGGAGGCAACTATTAACCCAGCTGAGTCATGAATCATGATCATGATAGATTTGGATGGCCAGATATGCCAACCCTACAAGTTACAAAGGTGTTAAATTTTGACTGTTCTGACTTATTGTAAGCTACAGAGTACAGAGAGTTTATGCTGAAATGGACATGGACATGGAGAAGGGAAGGGTGTGTGTGACAGGAGCTGGAGGTTACATAGCTTCATGGGTTGTTAAGCTTCTTCTCTCCCAAGGCTATGTAGTCCATGGAACAGTTAGAGAAATCAGTAAATTCCTTACTCCTCTCTTATATGCCTTATTAACTTTTTTCATTTCTCATTCTTCAATCACTTGAACTGTAATTTGAAATTGATATAGCACTGTATTCTAAATTATGATAATGCAATCTTGATTGACTAATTGATTCACTTATTGGATAATTTAGTCTTAATTCAGACATTGGTTTGTTCTTGAGGTGTTTTTGTTTGGTTTTCTGACAGGTGATGAGAAGTGTGCTCACCTGAAGAAACTTGACAAAGCATCTGAAAACCTGAAACTCTTCAAAGCAGAGTTATTGGATTACTACTCTCTTCGTTTGGCGATTGCAGGATGCGCCGGTGTTCTACACATTGCCAGTCCAGTTCCATCCACCAATGTACCAAACCCGGAGGCAAGAAACACTGCATTTTTTGTTTGTTACCTTCTTCAAGTTTCAATCACTTTGTGTAGAATTGGCTTTTCCATTTGTGCAGGCACAAGTGCTTGAACCTGCCATAAAGGGCACTCTTAATGTTCTCAAGGCATGTGTTGAAGCAAACGTCAAGCGAGTTGTTTTTGTGTCCTCTTTCGCTGCAATTGGGATGAACCCAAGTTGGCCAAAGGACCAAATTATGGATGAAACTTGTTGGTCTGACAAGGAACACTGCAGAGAAAATGAGGTAATCAATCACACTTCATTGTGCCATTTCCATAATCTAACATTTATTAGTAGTCTCTGTTGCTCCACATAACACCAAGTTATTATTATTTGTGTGTAGCAGAGATGGTATTGTCTTTCGAAAACTGTAGCCGAGAGTGAGGCATGGGAGTATGCAAAAAGAACCGGCCTTGATCTCGTGTCTCTCTGCCCTAGTATGGTTTTCGGACCAGTTCTACAGCCCACAATGAACGCGAGCACTTTGATTCTCATTAATCTCCTGAAAGGTATTTATCTTTTTTATATCGGCAAGCGTAACAACTGAGGCTCGAAAACTATCATTTTCTGACATGCACAAGGCAATATCTTACTGCACAACATATATATGCATTGTCACGTACGCAGAAGGGTACGAGTCATTGGAAAACAAGGTTAGACGTATAGTTGATGTGCGCGATGTAGCTGCAGCAGTGGTTATGGCGTGCGAGAAACCTGAAGCTGAGGGGCGATACATTTGCATGGCACATTGGATCTATTTCAAAGATTTGGTGGACAAGTTGAGGAGCTTATATCCTGACTACAATTACCCTAACAAGTAATTAGCTTATTGTACCTTGACTTGAATCTATGTTTATACGATGAGCACATTGTTCTTTTTTTCTTAATTAATAAGCAAGTGGTGCTTTTATCGATGAACACATTGTTAACTACTTCTATAACTGGTTTCTTATTCATGTTCCTGCTTGTTGGCAGCTACACTGAGACGAATAACAAAGAAATGGCGAGTTCCGAGAAGCTGCAGAAATTGGGTTGGAGTTTCAGATCGTTGGAGGAGACTCTTGTTGATTCTATTGAAAGCTACCGAAAGAGTGGAATGTTGGACTATAAGTAGTATAAGTTGTTGCTGTTGTTATTTTCAATGTTCTTACATTTCTTGATGTTTTTACATGTCAATGGCACCAAATAAGTCAAGAAAATAGAGGGTAGCAAAATTTACTTACACTTTCATGTGACATTTTATTTATAATCCTCATGCCTCTCATGAACCTTTCACTGGACTTTTGTAATCTCATTTAGTTAGAACTACTTTAGTTGAGTTAGTCAAGTAACATACAATTTCTCTCTCCTTTCCAAAAGAAATGAGTGTTCTCTCTATTTTGAGAGAAAGTAGGATAAATTAGTTAATGTAATATATTTATTTTTTAATCTTATAATCATGTGCTAAGAGATACTTAATAATTTATTATAAATATACTATTGACATTGTATGCATAACTAACTTCTATTGAGGTCTCAAATTTGAATTTATGTTGTGTTTCAGACAGGAGCTCAAAAGAAACATATTGATGACATTCATTTTAGAATAAAATTGTAACTAATCTATTACGGAATACTATTGACATTTGATACATAATTTACTCTCTACAAAGAAAAAAAAATCAGACCCTCATTTTGGAGGGCAAATAGTGTTTTCTTACATGATTTGGTTATAGTTTTGGCAATTAGCTCTTAGATAGAATAGTGTAAATGAATATATTATAAAATGATTAATTGATTATCTACTCGTTACGTGGAGTTATTTTATAATGGAGGCAATGTACATGTACACAAGTCACAATAGAATTGAGCCAACTCACATAAGCGACAGAAGTAGAGCAAGAGTGTCACGGATCATGAGAGTTGTGATATTTAATGGAAGTGGCTGATCTTGCATTTGTCCATTTGGCAGTTGGTGGGCAAGCTTGGCACGAAAAGACCACCTTCATTACATTTTCATGTACCTTTGTTATTCGGTGGCTCTATTTAGTCAGAAACAGCCATGACCAAAGCTTCATTGTTTTGTTATGGTCCTATTCATGAGAGAAGCAGAAAGAGTATGTGTGACTGGTGCAGGAGGCTACGTGGCCTCTTGGCTCGTCAATATCCTCCTCTCCAAGGGCTACATGGTTCATGGAACTGTTAGAGACCCATGTGATGCTAAAAATTCTCATCTCAAGAAACTCGAAAACTCCGGCCAGAATCTGCAGCTCTTCAAGACCGACTTGCTGGACCACGAGGGTCTTTGTGGTGCTGTTGCTGGCTGCACCGGCGTCTTCCATGTCGCCTGCCCGGTTCCTCTTTCCAAAATGCCCAATCCACAGGCATGAATAAGCATAACATATAGTGGCCATTTCTTCTTTTTCATCTTTATTGTTATTCTTCGGTAAAAGACTCAATTTAGTCCTCAACTTTTATGTTTCTACTCGATTCGATTTGGTCCTTGAACTTTTGTTAACTTAAAATAGTTCATGAAAACTTTTATAATTGATCTAAAATAGTCCGTGAACTTTCAAATATTAACCCAATTTGGTTTTTAGAAGTTCGGTGTCAAAATTTGAAAGTTCATAGATTATATAGGGTTAAAAAAGTTCAGGACTAAATAAATTGGGTGGGTCATTTACTTGTTTTGATGAGAAGTTGGAGTTGAAGGATACAGATTAGTTGCACAATGTAGGTGATTTCCTTAATTTTTCAGGTGGAAATGATTGAGCCAGCCATAATTGGTACTAGGAATGTCCTAAATGCTTGTCTGAAAGCCAAAGTGAAGAGGGTTGTGGTTGTATCATCTGTTGGGGCTATTATGGTGAACCCCAACTGGCCAAAGGACAGGGTCATGGATGAGTAATGTTGGTCTGATGTCGAATTTTGCAAGGCAATTGAGGTAACAATTCTTGCTAAATAACCCATATTTAATTATGAACAAAACACTACTGTTTTTGTTTTGATTTGGATCATGTTTTGGTTGTAACCTAAGCTGTTACTTTACTGTCCCAGAACTATTACTGGGTAGCCAAAACAATGGCAGAGAGTGAAGCTCTGGAGTTTGGGAAGAGAACCGAACTAGACATCATCACAATTTGTCCATCTGTTGTTATTGGACCTAGGTTGCAACCAACTATCAATACCAGTAGCTTAGTGCTCCTTGCACTTGTCACAGGTTGTTCCTTGCAACCCAACATTAATATATGTTGTTGTGTTTGGCAAGAAATTGTATAAATTTTCTTGGATGTATCTGATAAATAGATGGGGTTGAAGAAGTAGAAGATGTTGCTCATCCGCTGGTGGATGTGCGCGATGTTGCTGAAGCATTGTTGCTGCTATATGAGAAGCCTGAAGCCAAAGGAAGATACATTTGTACTTCCTATACGAAAAGGATGAGAGCTTTGGCAGAAAAGTTGAGGAGCATGTATCCCAATTACAGCTGCAATAGAAAGTAAGTTAAAGGACCATACCGATCCTATTTGCTTAGTCTCACAAGTGTGTACTCATTTTATTTTTTGCATGTCATGGCAGGGTCATTGATGTAGCGAGAGACGCGAATCCGATCACTTCAGAGAAGTTGCATAACTTGGGATGGAAGTGTAGAACCTTGGAAGAGACCATGGTTGATTCTGTTAAGAATTTTGAAGAGAGTGGCGTCCTAGGTAAAAAGTAGTAACACCCACTTTTTGTGGTCCAAAGCAATCCTCATGTTGCAATTTATCAAGCAGTCATGAAACTTTAGTTTGGTGCATTTGTAAGGCAATTAGTTGAACTAGTTTGTAAGTTAAGAAGTTATGTCAGATCAATGGTATATTTCTTGTTCCAAATTCAATAACATTGAAATTGTCTAGCTCAGTGTCCAAATTTTAAGGCATTTTTTTCAGGACATATATTGAAATTGTCTCATCTATAAGCTGCAATTTGCTTGAACATGATATATATTGAGTCCAAATTAGTGTGTGTGAACATTCATACACAAGAAAATCTTAAAGCATATCTTTATTTAAAATCATAGTGTTTCAAAAGGGACGGTTTGGTTTTATTAATGTCATGTACTGACAAAAAAAGTTATGCAGAAGATTCTTGGTGAAGATGATAATGATCCCTTATTGTCTTGGCATATCTTGGTAACTTTTGAATGTGTTTCTGATATTTGGTGAGAAGCACTGGTCTCTGGGTATAATTCATCAGTAAACTGGAGAGATTATGACAGAGGTGGGAGAGCAAGAAAGAGTATGTGTGACCGGCGCAGGAGGGTCGTAGCATCATGGCTCGTAAAGTTTCTTCTTTCCAAGAGCTACACAGTCCATGGGACCGTCAGAGATCCATGTAATATGTTCTTTCTCTCTTTGAATCCTATTTTTGTAACTTCAATAGAGTAAATTTTGTTTTAGTCCTAGATACACTTGTTTGGAATACAAAATTAGCATTAGAATTTATTGGAAGATCTTTCTTTGCATCTACATATTTCAGGCGATGCGAAAAATGATCATCTGAAGATATTGGACTATGCTTCTGAGAATCTGCAACTATTCAAGGCAGATTTGCTGGACTATGAGGGTCTGTGTGAAGCGGTCGCTGGATATGCCGGAGTTTTCCATGTGGCTTGTCCAGTTGGTGCTGACACAGCACCTAATCCAGAGGCAAAATTTTCAACATTGCTCATTTCAATTTCTTTTAGTTAAGACCTGCTTCAATTGTGCAAGCATGGTGACTTTTGCAGGTTCGGATGATTGAGCCATCTGTAACTGGCACAAGAGATGTACTAAATGCTTGTTCAAGGGCAAGTGAAGAACATTGTGGTTGTGTCATCTATTGGTGCTGTTGAACCTAACCCAAATTGGCCAAAAGACCAGGTTATGGATGAGGAATGCTGGTCTGATCTGGAATACTGTAAAGCAAATATGGTGTCCTCCTGAATTTTGATCTGATAGATTTACACAAGGGAGTGTATTAGCGCATACAGCTGCCTTACATGTCAAATACATGTAAGACACGTGTCAGACTGTGATAGGTGGAAAGTAAGTCCCATGTTGTGTTTTTTGGCAGTTTTGGTTTTCAGGGTGCGGGGTAGTAGATCCCATCTTTTGTTAGCTGTGATGGACGGCTAGGATTCAATTTTAGTCTTACATGTATTTGACATGTATGGCGGATGCATGCACGAATCATTTCTATTTACACAATCTACTGAAAAAGAATAAGCTAAACTCATTCCTAATGTGATTCAGCTCTGACTGTTAAAGAATAAGCTAAACTCATTCCTAATGTGATTCACAGCTCTGGAGTAGACTTGGCAAAACACCGGCAGAAATGGAAGCTAGGGAATATGCAAAGAAAAGAACACTCAACATTGTAACAGTTTGACCATCCTTAGCTCTTGGGCCAATGCTGCAATCCACAATGAATGCTACTAGTTCATTTTTCCTTGGAGTTTCTGAAAGGTTTGGCTTCATAGATCAATGCAAAGCAAACAAGACATAAAGTTGCAACTTTTTTTGTAACTTTGTTATTCATTTTATCCTGCAATCATGAATATCAGGTAGAATCGAGCCGGAAGAAGTTGGAAGTTTTCCTCTTGTGGATGTGCGCGACGTGGCTGAAGCACTCTCGCTGGTTTATGAGAACCCAAAAGCGGAGGGAAGGTACATATGTTCATCACATTCGATAACAACACAAGAATTGTTGGACAGATTGAAGAGCATATGCCCTCATTACATTAACCCCGGAAGGAAAAAGTATCAAGAAATGTATGTATATAATCACGAATTGTCACGTTAACTGTCCCGCTGTTCTTTGACACACTCTATATATCACGACAGTACCATCAAGGTGGAGAGGAGACAAACAAAGGTGAGCTCAGAGAAACTGCAGAAACTTGGATGGAGTTATAGGCCATTAGCAGAGGCCAGAGACTATTGTTGATGCTGTTAGGAACTATGAAGAGAGAGGAGAGCGACTTTGGTGAAGACTAGCCTTGTCTTATTGTTTTGGAGCATTTAACACTAAATTGGATAAGCATATGCTGTTTAGTGTTTTAATCAGTACTCTGAGGAGCTTGGAAGCTTGAAATAAATTCAAGTATATGTCACATTGATTTAACTAGATGGTAACTTGATGTTGAAGATCTAACCATGTAGAATGTGATCTGCAAGGGGATATTTTACGGCATGTTATGACAGAAAACATTTCTTTGTTCTCTCATTTTCATGTAAGTTTTAGCAAAATAATTGATTCCTTCCAACTAGAAATTAAATACTTCTGATGCTTTGTTAATTCTGTTTCAATATTAAAATAAGAACATGAACCAGAGAGGTGTATCATGAGCTTGAACCAGATTATGTCACAATGGACAAATGGCTTTCAATGATATTTCCTGAAGAGATGAAACAAAGCAAACACAACATTTGACTATTTGAGCTGTCAATGTCAACTCAGAAATAACCAACCTCTCTTTTTTTCCTGAGTAGCTTCATAGTGTCTTGTACCTTTCTTCAGCAGTCAATTCAAGGAGTATATTGATATGTGTTGTTGTGGACATGTGGATTGTGGTCCCTTACAGTGGTGTAGCACAAAACTGCAACAATAATGGCCCAACCCAAGGTGTAAATGGGTGCACTCTCTCTCCAACCTACATGACCCTCTCTCTAACCACAGCTTCTACTAATAACAGAGGGATAATTTATTAGAAAAAAAAAATTTCCACCGATTAAATGGTTGAGACTCAGGCAAAACAATGGACATGTTTTTTTCACTAATGCCTTGTTTGGTAAGTCTACTGTAGCTCTATTGAAATTGTCTATAGACATTTTGCAATGAATTGGTTGTTTGGTAAAACACCTTCTGGCCAAAATGTCTGTAGATGAAGATGAACAG
>JAYMTE010002704.1:0-10790 GCA_036897545.1 Pelargonium fulgidum
AAGAAGCGTTACCTGAAAACTTCTGTTGCAGATCCGCACGACTTGCAAACAAACTGAAAATTTAGCGTGAATCCTTCAGTCTTCGCTCCAAATTTCACGCCAACATTGTCACATTACCGTCGTTTCGAATTGTGTATTTCTGAAGATGCTGCAAGCGAATGAGAACCGTCAAGAAAGTTTCTATTTCATGAGCACATCAGAGGACAAAGTAGATCATCTGCAGCAAAACAAAAGTTTAAATGAATTTATATTACAACCCATACAACTCTTTGACCCGATTAACAACAAGCAAGAAAGGGCAAGCAGCATTACGTATAATCATTCCCCGCGAAGTCAAATTTACAGTTGCATTATCACTATGTGAAATATGATAGTAAATTTCATATGAACAACGGCTAAGTGTATATGATTACATTAAGAGTTTAACTGTTGGCGCTGTGTTCATATGAGAGAACATATGACTACATTGAATAAGCAATAGCTTGACACTACACGCGCAATGATTTTGAAAATCCTATCAGAAACCAGTTTCAGCAGTTTTATAGGATAGGTATTAGCGAAACCCTCTGCTTCCAACTAGTATATCAAGTAGTCTTGAACTTTACATTTTTACAATGTGTAATACTCCAACACTCTGTATGTGTACACATGGACCAAGCATTAATGGGGAGATACACAAATGGGTCACTATGCCCTAACCAAGTCAGCTCTCATACTAGGTTAAACTTTATTTCAATAGTTGGAGTAAATTAAGTGAAGGGCGGTCCCGTGCACGAGGCTCCTATGTTGTGAGGACTGGGGAGGGTGGTATGCAACCTTATCCCTACTTTGCAGAGAGTTTGCTTCCCTAACTCGAACCCGTGATCTAAAGTTCACAAGGCAACAACATTTGCTAACCCTCACAAGCTTTGGCTCTAAGTGCCATACAAGATATACATTCTAGCGAAGAACCCTAGATGAGATATGATACCTTCTACTTCAAATACAATTCGATACTTGTTCTTCTGCATCTTAACATTTATTAGAAACACGCTCCATCATAAGAATCTAACTTCCTAAAAGAAGGTTTTTGTTTAATATTCTTACCACATGATAACAGATCTGAAGGAGTTCAAGGAATAGGATTGCTTCTAATTCTTATCCCAATATTCAGTAATTCTTGCAGTTGATGAACTATCTCTTCTACCAATTGAAGTCCCTCGTTCCCATTCTGAAGAGAGATGAGAGCACGCTCAAGAAAATCTCGGTTCGATTCAAGTGTCTTCAACCTGTCCTTAAGGTCTGAAATTTCATTTTCAAGAGCAACCACACGACCAACTTCATTATGTTTCATCATATCCTTTTGTCTAATATCATCCAAAGGATCGTCATTGACTGAAGCGTTTGATTCATCTTCGTCCGAAGGTCTACCATTAGATAAATGCGATTCATTCTGCGGAGGAAGCTCTTCCTCATCTTTTCTAGAATATTTATTGTCACCTTCTAAAAATATTTCCTGCAGGTTGTTCTCCAAGCTTGTTAAACGTTGTGAAATGTACATCTTATCGTCTTTAAATTCCAACCACGAAATTTCAACAGCAGGATCGTTTCTTCCTTTGCGAAACTCGATGGACATTGTCATATTCCCAGCACGTGCAACAGTTAAATTTCCATCAGACATATTCTCAGCCACTGGTTCTTCGGGAAAATTATACCTATAAAAT
Source organism: Pelargonium fulgidum (assembly GCA_036897545.1). Taxonomy (NCBI): domain Eukaryota; kingdom Viridiplantae; phylum Streptophyta; class Magnoliopsida; order Geraniales; family Geraniaceae; genus Pelargonium; species Pelargonium fulgidum. The sequence continues at coordinate 1,704 of JAYMTE010002704.1, forward strand.
TCTAGCTCGGCTTCCAAATCTTGTATATCTTTCTCCCGTTCGGCTAGGAGATCATTAGCCCTCTCTAGATCATCGGCATCATGTTCTGCTTGTTCTTCCATCATTCTTAAGTACTGCATCACCTCCATGTTAAGCCCCGCCTTTTCCTCTTGAAGCCGCCTTATCATAGCCATTGCCTCATTTGCAGCAATTGTGGATGCGTTTCTTTCTTCTTCTAATTCCTCATACAAATCAGTCAATCGGTTCTGGTACTCATCAATCTGTTGTTTTAAATCCTCAACATTTTCACTCTCGATTTCATTGGAAACACTTCCATTCAAACTCTTTGTACCAGACTCTTCTGCTCTCTCTACGGAGCGCGAGTTTTGAGGCATCTGAGTTTCGCGAGAATTGGAACCATCGCTTTGATGGTTACTTGTGGATTTGTATAGTTCAACGACGAATCAGTCCGTTGAGCAGAGGAATGTAGTTCTGAACCATCGTTAACGCCATCAACACGATCCTTTGTGGAAGGTTTTTCTGAAGCAAAACCAAATCCTCCTTGCCTTTCATCACTCGCCACTGCCTTATGCACATCATTTGCACCGAAATCTTCTTCATTTGTTGCATTCATCGAGTTTTTGACTTGCTTGTGCTCGGGGATGGATACATGTCCAACGCTAGCAACTTCAGTAGCATCTTCTGCTGAAAAATATTTCAAAAAAAGAGTAAGTAAAATACTATAACAAACTCGCCTTGACATAAACACAAGCACACAAAACACAAGCATAGACACTATCTCTATTGTCATCGTACACAGAGCATTTACACTTCTTTGGTGATGCTCCAACCGATGGAGGAGTGCGGGGACGAGAAATGGGTTCAGATGGCGCAACTTCTACAACACGGGACGATGAGGGAGTGTCATCTGATGAAATAGGCTTCGCCTTATGGTGAACGGTGTGCAAGTCCTGATATCCTGAACCACGACCAGCTGAAGCACCCGGAGCTGAAGATTTCGCATAAATAGGATCTTTCACGACACGCTGCTCAAATGAATCTAGGACTTGAGGTTGAGTTCCCGAAGCAGTTGGAACTGCAACGTCTTCCTTGACCTCAATTCTATCACGAACAATACTATTCCCATTATCATCATCATCATTAGATTGGCGGTTTGGTGGCAAAGGAATGTTTGGTTTAACAGCAGGTGTTCTAAGCTGGAACAATCTCTGGGAACTATGTCTCGAGCGCCACGACTTGTTGCAGCAAGAACATGCCTTTGTGCTTACAGAACCGGGAATAAAATCTTTGTTCATGAGTGCACTTGGGAAACCATAACCGCCATGCCCCGGCCCCAATTTACCTGCCAATAACTTATGCATATCCGGGTTGGGTTTGTTCTTCGCGGTATATGACAAGAGACAGTCTTCACACATATTGTAGCCATCGGCGAGTTTACCATGAAGTTGACAGTTAATTAACGACGACACCTCTGACCTATGGTTGCTGCAAAGTAGACTCCAATAAAATCCAGGTTCTTCCTCGCCTAAAATATGATCGAGCCTGGTGCACAAAAGGCAAGGCGCTTGCAACTTACAAATGTGCGCAAATTTGGTCACGAAATACGCAAGGGAAGCGTCGATAAATAACAAGATAATCAAAACCCATTCACAAACTATGTATGCTAAAAGAGCTTTAGCCCCCTGAGCATTCCACTGAATTTTAATAAATGCAGCTTGACGTGCAGCCATTTTCACCGTAAACACTCTACAACTTCATCGAGGTTGAACTTTGACAAAATCCGGGGAAGCTTAGATGGATCAATCTATTAAATACCCACCAACAACCTCCCAGTTACAAGCCGAGCATCCGATTCTGAACTCAGTTTTGAAAGCTTCAACAATGAGAAGAAACAATTAGGCAAAGAACACAAAATGGCAATGAAATGATAAACAACCATAAGTGACATGAATTTTCACCATAAATCAAAAGCAAAACTTGCAATTACCATAAAACCCTAAACATATCAAAATCGAGAATTATATGATAATAGTAAACAGAACAAATCCAAGCATATGGGACGATCAAAACAATAGCAACAAGGAACATTTTGCAAGAACTTCGAAGCACTATTGCAAAGCAATTTAACTGTCAATATCATACCCAAAACATATCAAAATCGAGAATTATATGATAATGAAATGAACCCTAAAACACATTTGAACTGTAAAAACAAATAAACTTTTGGCCAATAGCAAGAAAAGCTAAAATGAAGACAAAAAGCACCAAACCCAATATGGCAAATACCAAAACACAACCAATTCCTCAATTCCAATTCAATCATCAACCAACAAAAAGGAAAATTATCTAACCACAGCTCAAATCAGCAGAAAAGAGAAAGAAACAGAAACTACATACCTAAATGTGCAAAAAATAATGCTAGAATCAACATTGTCAGGGACAAATTCCAATGGATTAATCTGGAGAAACAAAACCCATATGAATTCAGATTCCAAAATCCACATTGTGTAGCAAATTAATTAATGGGTCACTGTAAATAAGAAGAAAAATCAAATCTTTCACCAGAGATCCGCACTATTTCAAGGTAAAAACTATAAACAAAACAAAAACATTGCATTTTGAATTTCAATGAACAAAATATAAAATTTTAAGCTTTAAAGAAAGAGAATGGTACCTGGTTCAGCCGGAGTATGGATTTTGTTCCAAGAAAAAAGAGAAAATTAGAAGAAATGGATGAATTGGGAAGGTACCATCCTCTCCAAAGGCAAAAAATTGATTAACCGTTGAAACAATCTACCATTTCCATTAAAAATTTCTCCACCAAATCAGGGCCAGCGTCACCATTATTCATCTCTTCTATTAAATGGGTTCGCAAATCAATTGTTTGTTTTTCAATTCTCAAAATAGGAATTTTTAGCTACTTTTTCTTTCAAAATAATATCAAATGGTTCGGTAGTGGTTGCTTTTGTTAATATTGTTTTTCACAAATTTTTTGTTCTTTCTTTTTCAGCTCACAATTTATGGGTTAATTTATATTGTTTTTTTTTTCCAATTTAAATGAGTTAAGAATTGAAAACACTCAACATATTAATTATAACTTCTGATGAGTCACTCAAATATAAAATAAACTATCCCTTGAAGTTTTTGGTAGCAAAATTCAGTTTACTTCGAATTTGCAATATTAGTGTTTCGAACGTGTAAATTTTTTTATAACGGAGACAAGTTAAGATTAATGATTTTTCTAAAAAATTACTAATTATATTAATTAATGTGAAAATCTAAATTGTGAGAACACGAGTAAGTTAAATCTCGTCAATAATGACTAAATAAATCGTGGTTAATAAGAAAATGGGAGAAACTAGTTGACAAAAATCATGGACACATGCAATTCACATGATAGTTGTGTCGTCAGCGAAAGCATGAAAATTTGTTGAATCTCATTATGTTGATGAGACTCGACTTCTACATGCATCGATTTTTTTGCGTGACATTTTTTCTCTATCGAGTTTAGTTTACAGCATTTGCTTAAGATTAAAATTGACGATTCGAATCAAAACACGCGACACAACATGAATCAAACAACTTTCAACGCGACAATCATAATCAAGATTTTCTATCCATACTCACAAGCAACATCAACTTTACTCACTTGCCAAGTCATTGGATCAAGCGTTCAACAAAGTGATATTGGGCCTAAAAAGCTAGGCTTTATTTGGATAGGATGGCCAAATATCGGTTTTGGGCCTAAGCATTTGAGGTTTAATTGGATAGGGGCCGCGCGTACGCAGGCCCCCACTAGCACAAATTATGACGTAGGCTCTGCCACTTGGGCAGACCTTAGAGAAGCACCCCTCCTATGTGCAATGGAGGTCACAACCCTAGGCCATGGGCCTTCTTGATCGCCCATTTGACCCCGTCCAGGTAAGTAATTTTAACAGTCGCACCCCAGCTCTTTTTTATAGGCTTTCCTCCGTCTCCATTCTTCTCATCTTTCCGATGTGGGACTCGAATCCTTCGTCCCTCACTCCCTCATCTACCGACCTAAACTACACATATCAAAAAAGATAGAAAAAAACGTGCATCTCTCTCTGAAGTTTGGTTTTGCCCTTGTTCTTGGCGGGGAAAGGGAAGGAGGAGAGTTTTAGTGCAAAACCCAGGTACGATTCGGTGCTTTGCTCCGTCTCCTTCATTGACCTAATATTTGTGTCCGATTCAATTGTCTGATCTAACTCTTGAAAGATCTTAAGTTTTTTTTTTTTTTTCTCTTTGTTTCATTTATGCTCTTACTGATGAGATCTAGAAGTTATTGGTGACATTTAATCGATGTGTATGTAGAAATGTGAGAAATTTGGAGGACATTGAACTACTTTTGTTGTTTATGATGTCAAATTTGCTTGAATAAGCTAGAATATCATATTAGCTTGATTTTGGGACCCTTTTGTTCAAATGCCTTGTTTGTATATAAATTTGAACCTTTTTGTTGTCATCCGTGGTTTTCTAATGATTTGGAGAGTGCTGAATGTTATTTTGTTATTGTGGTATTTTTTGTTTTTGGACAGAATCTAGTTGTTAGAAGTAGAAATGTGAGTTCATTGTTTTGGAATCAATAACAGATTGATCTAGCAATTTGTTATGCTGTTGACGCCATTTACTGATTTAGTAGCATGTTCATGAGGGGCTGGAATTTCATTAAGACGGTGAAATTGTGATTTGAATTGATTAGTGTAAGTGAATTTGAGATTCGAATTTCAAGTATGAGGTTTGTTCGTCTGTCAATTTGACCCTCACAATCTTTTATTAATGCCACATAAGCACTTAGCTGGCGTACTTGATTAATCTTTAGTGCCATGTCAGCAAAAGTTAACGGATCCGTTAACTTAAACTAACAGCGTGTATGACTATTAGTAGTTTTTTCAAAGTATGTGTGCCAGTTTGGGTATTTTCAAAGTTGGTTTACCAGTTTGGATATTGAGGCAAAGTACGTGTATCAAGTTTGATAATTTTCTTTGATTATGAAACACTTGCAGTTGCTTAGGACTCTGGAGTTTGTCCACTGTGGAGGTAGTCATGAAGATGGGGTATTTGAGGTCTTTCTCAGTAAGTTACATGTTTTTAGGATCTTAGCTTCACTCTGTTTGTTGCTTTGATTTATTGCGTTTTCGATTTTTGGTTGGAAGGAACTGAGTTTTATCATAAATGGTGTGTTTGTGTAGAAGCTTGGAGGTGTTAGGGGTTTTGCGGGGCAGAGTAACAAAGGGCTCAAGATTGATGGAGTTCAGGATATTATTGCTGTTGCTTCTGGTAAAGGCGGTGTCGGCAAGTCCACCACTGCAGGTACTTTCTGTTTCTCATCACTTTAGTTTTATCAAAATTGGTATCTTCTGAGGAAATGATATTATTATTATTTTTTTTGTTATGATTTGATTAATTTATAGAAGATCGGGGATTGGTGATCTGTTGAGGTGATGAATTTGTTCAGCTCATGAAATGATTCTTGGTTCTTTTTTTCTTTCTGATCTATTGGGGAGCTGGAGTTGTTGAAATTAGGGTTCTTCATTGCGTTTTCAATGATTGTGATTTTGTGTAATGTGTCACTGTTTGAGTTCATGGATTCTTCTTGTTAGCTTATTCTAATGATTTTCGTAGTTCTGGACTTAGAATGCATGCTACTTTGCTTTGCCTTCGCTTAATGTTGTATTCATTGTGAAGCAAAACAGATTATTGCTTGTCAAAATTGTTAACATATAATCTCAGTTATACCATTTTCTCTCATGCTTGTGCTTGTTGTTTTTCTTTTGTGGTATGCAGTTAATTTGGCTGTTGCACTTGCTACCAAGTGTCAACTAAAGGTGGGTTTGCTTGATGCTGATGTTTATGGACCATCCATTCCAACCATGATGAAGATTCATAAAAAACCAGAAGTGAGTGAAGGTGAACTTGATTTTTTTAAATTATCCCTGAGGTGCACATTAAAATCTAATTTTTATCAACATAAAAACTTGTCAATTGATAAAAATAAATTGCCTCTATATTCTGGTTCTTCTGAAATGTGATTGAGATGAAAAGCTGTTGTTGGCTGAGTTACCTTAAAATAATTCTCCTGCTCCTATTCTTTCTAGTATAGGTTTGAAGCCATCCACTTGGTGTTGCATTACTAGTAATATGGGTGCGGTATAGCTAACTATTTTGTTACTAAGTGCAACTGAACCCAGATCTCTTTTTTTTTTTTTCTTTTACTTGTACTGATAGCGTGTTGGCTTAATTTTTGAACTGCTACAATCACATATGCGTATTTAGGGGGACATTGTTGCGTAGATGGTTGGATAAAGTTCTAAGAGGATTATGATAAACTTAGTTGGTTTAGCTCCTGAATCATTTTTAATATATTGTCTTAATAGATTGTCTTGTATTTTGTTTTGTTCGGAGTGATGCTAGTGAGTTTCATCTTTTGTCAGTTTCAGATTTTGGGTATGAACATCTTTAGCCATTTTTATACTGCTTTTGCAATAAAAGTTATTTAATTTGGTCTGCCTATGGTAGGTTTGAAGATGGTTCCAATTGAGAATTATGGAGTCAAGTGTATGTCAATGGGATTTCTTGTGGAAAAGGATGCCCCAATTGTGTGGCGAGGTCCAATGGTATGCCTTCAGCTTACTTTACTGTATACATTGTTGAATTTTCATATTCTTTCTTGAAGGCTTATATATTTGTCATCCTATTTTTGTTATTTCAATTCATTTTTGGGGTTATAGTCATTGTTTTAGGTCCAGTTATGTGGTTGAAGTTAGTTTTGTTGACCTGTTGTTGGATGATAGTTGCCAACACATTTCAACTTCGGAACTTGGTTATGTGAGTGAATTCTGTTGACTATTGTGTTTGCATTGCTATATATATAAAGAATCGATATGCTTATTTTTACTGTTTCAGCAGATTTATGAAATCTCTGTTTGCCGTCGCAGAGCATTGAGATTTTATTGGGGACAAAATTTGTGATTTCATCTCACTCGTTTCTTTATAGGAGTATATATATGAAAACTTGAGTTCATTTAATATATGTAGGTAATGAGTGCACTTGAAAAAATGACAAGGGGAGTTGAGTGGGGAAATCTCGACATTCTTGTGGTGGATATGCCCCCTGGTACCGGCGATGCCCAGATATCCATATCCCAGAGACTGCAATTATCGGGTAGTTGAAGTATTTGTATATTTGCAATTGAAAGAAGTCATATTCCTCTAACATGTTATCAAGCTCATGAATTACTATTAACCACATAGCGCTTTCTTCATTCCATTTACGATTATGAAGGATATGGACCTTCACCAAGATCTTATTCAGTTTTATTAAGTTAATTAGCCTTTCTATCATAATGAGATTATTAAACCTGAATTGATTAGTAATCGGTTTAAGCATTCTTGACATCATTAAATTGACTGGCAGGTGCATTGATTGTTTCAACCCCTCAAGATGTCGCATTGGTGGATGCTCGTAGAGGAGTTAATATGTTCTCTAAAGTTGAAGTTCCTGTATGTTCATTTCTCACTCACATAAAGTATGCTATAATGATGCATTCCATAACATTTGAACTTCTCAATCAAATAATTTCTTGAAATTTCAAATGCGCGGCTTAGTGCATAGCTCCCTCAGCCTGAGCGGCCCACATGTTGTGTAACTAACTGATCGCAAGTGATATATTATGGTTTCAGTTAGTAAAATTGAACGCATATATATTTTTTGCCTATGGACTATTGTTTTGAGGTTAATCGAAACCTACATCAATAGCTGCCCAATATTTTTAGCCTTTAACCGGAAAAATAAACACGAGTTCAATTATCAAACTTGCAAGGAAGGACACGAGACTGTTTAGTCAATCCATTTTAATTCTGCAAACACAAAAATATGTGTGTTCATGTAGTTAATTACACTTTCTTGTTTGCACCAATGATATCCCTGATAGGTTGCTAGAAAGTGACAATAGTTGAAACAAAATGTTCTTCTTACGTCAACATTTGTTACAAAAAAACTGATTGGTTTTACAGATTCTGGGAATTGTAGAGAACATGAGCTGCTTCAAGTGTCCACATTGTGGCGAACCCTCCTTCATTTTCGGGGAAGGAGGAACTCGTAAGTGTGCTGTTGACATGAGTTTGGAGTTCATCGGCGAGGTATGCCAAACATCATAAAGCTAATTTTTCCTTGTTGCTAAGCATGTCTTCCGGGGAACCCAAAAATATTGCTGTCCGCTCTCCTGTGTATTAGCATTGACTGATTGCCTCTCAATTTCTGTGTACTCAGATACCAATAGAAGTGCATATCCGAATAGGGTCCGATGAAGGCATTCCCATCGTCGTGTCATCGCCGGAAACTGCAGTTTCTAAAGCCTATGGAGAAGTGGCTCAAAGGGTTGTCAAGAAACTTGAGGAACTGTCAAAGGAAGAACAGTTCCACCCAGAGATTTCACTGTGAAGCCGTGTAATTGTGCAATTTTCTTCACAAAGGCTTGGTTGTGCTTGGCTTTAGTTATCAATAAGCTTGAGCATTCAGTTATAGACCTATAATGAATTCTTTATGTTAGATCAAAATGGAACAGTTTAATGTTCTAATCAAAATAGATCTTTAATTTTGTTTGTAAATGTTAAGTGAATGTGACATTTGGTTCCATAAAAAGGAAAAAAATAGAAGATTTGGACAAAAAATGCTTGGCCACTATTGCCTTTTGGGACTGCAACTTGGATGTTTTATTTTTATTTTCATAGTTTTTAAATAATATATTCACTACAAGAAGTTTCAAATAAAATGAAAATAAAATACATAATTGCAACTTGTACTGAGTATTAGGAATTTCAGCCAATAGAATGGATCTGGGCATCCGTTTCAAATTAAATGTCGCTTTAAAGTTTTTCACACAAACAAAGAAAATATGTTAAATGACTTTCTTACTCTTTAGATAAAAACAAAAAATTCATTATTGTTTCAACTTTAATGCTAAAAACTTTTCATCTTCTATAAAAAAAAGTTATAATGATAAAATGTATTATGAGAAAGTCACGTGTATTAGTTTACTAAAAGTAGAAAGTGACATTTAATTT
>JAYMTE010002705.1:0-10789 GCA_036897545.1 Pelargonium fulgidum
CTGAAAGTTAATGAGAATCAGTTAGCAAAGTATTCTTAAATCCTTCTAGTCATTCTCATCTGAAATTGTGACAGTCAGTTTCTCCAATACTTGTCTTATATTTCGCTACGTGTCCAACATATACTTGCCATTTATTTTACAACCTCATAAAATGTTTTCTGTCTATGAAGTGGCGAGAAATTGACAGTTCAATCACCAGGAACACAAACGCGAAGCTTCTGTTATGTCTCTGATATGGTATGCAAGAATTTGTTGTCTGTAGTACTGCATTAGTGTTGGAAAAGTTATATCAACTGGTATAAAATTTTGAAGGTTGATGGTCTTATTCGACTTATGGAAGGAGAGAACACAGGACCTATCAACATTGGGAATCCAGGTTACTGATCTTACTATACAACTCGTTAAACGGTGTGTTTCTTTGCCATTACTGACCTGACTTTCTGTATGTGATTCATCAGGTGAATTCACAGTGCTTGAGCTTGCGCAGAACGTCAAGGAGGTCAGTGTTTCTTTTTCTTTATGTTCGGAAAATGGACTGTTTGCAAGACTATGGAAACTGAAAACATGTAGTGGCGTGACACGCAGCTAATCAATCCTCAAGCGGAGATCAGTATGGTGGAAAACACACCAGATGATCCTCGCCAGAGGAAGCCGGTTATCACGAAAGCCAAGGAGTTGCTAGACTGGGAACCGAAGGTGAAGCTGCGAGACGGGCTTCGGCTGATGGAACAAGACTTCAGGAATAGGCTAGGAGTGGCTAAACAATAGGAAAGTGAAAGCTACAAATGGATTTGATGTTGCAGCTGTAGCAGATGGGAGTCTAGAGATGTGATTCATATTTGCTGCTCTATTTGCCATTCTTTTACACCGATTACTTTGTCAGTCAATTCTTTGATTCACATAAATTACATTGCATATCATGTAATGAAAAGCATTTGGACGGTATTTCATTGAATTACACATAAATTGGTATCTTTGTGTTGTGCATATATATAATATATTTGTTATGAATATAAATACTGATTGTTTATTTGTAACATATATATACTACAAATTGTTATGGGATCAAAAATGGATATTTGCAACAAGTTTCCATGCTCCTTTGCAATTTGCAAAATATAATTAGTTGTTATATAATATGATCTGCAATTAGTAGCAACAATGAGCAATTATGGTGGGAAAGATTACTGGAGATCAATTCTAATTTTCAGATCTCTAACTATGCTTCTGCAACTGTCTGAGCCCGAGGTGCTTTCTTCTGTTTCTTGGTCTTCTTAGGGGCTTCACTCCCGTCTTCCACTTGTGTTGTGTTCTCAATTCTCGCAAAGATAGGTTTAGGTTCAGCCATGACCTGACCACCCTTTAGCCCACCCCACTTGGTCTCGCTCTGCAATAGAAAACAATCGAAACACACGTAAACACAAACAACATGACCTTATGGATCAACTACAAAGCTGTATGCTTATGTGTGAACAAGAAAGACGCAGAAACAGAGTCAGACAAACAGACCCATGTTACGGTGTGGAACTGTTCTCTTGAATAACCAAGCTGTTCAAATATCCTTAAACTTAACCCCGGTGTGACAGGGGATAAAGCGATTGCTGTAATCCTCATTGCTTCCAATATAATTACAAGATCCTGCTCCAAAACCAGGAAATAAATAAATATTGAAGAAAAAAAAAACAGAAGCAACAACCAACTCAAGTAAGTTTTGTACAAGCCTGAACAGAATACATCTTGTTCTTTTATATATGACGAAAATATATATATAACACAAACCTTCGCTGCAGCTTCAGAATCAGAACCACCTTTCTTAAAAAGAGACCATGGAGCACGTTCATCCATGTAGAGATTCCCAGCATTACTAATCTCTAGCACGGCCTCACAAGCTGATGTCAGTGAGAGATTTTCATAATTAACTCTAGCCTTCTCAACCTATGAGGAAAGAAGTGAAAAATTCTTAGATCATTTAAGTTGTAAGATTGTAAGCAGTTTATCATAATGCAGTGTTGACTTGATGCACTCAAAGCTTACCAGCTTATCCACAGTTTCCTTGAAGCCAGTTCCTTCAGCTGCAATACTTGAATCAACCACCAATGTTGATTGGCAGTTCTTTTTTAGAAGCCCGAGAGTACGGTTAAGAAGATTCCCTACATATAATGAAACCATGGCTAGTTTTACTTGTGGTTCAGCACTGAACAATTATAAATTACCGAAACAACTCCATCAGCCTAGAGTGTAAGAGAATCCAGACTAGAAATACCTATTGTGTTGGCTAGATGTGCATTGATGATGTTTATGAAACGTTCTTCTGAATAGTCACCATCATTACCAAATTCAACCTCCCTGAGAAAGAAGTACCTGACTGCATCGGACCCAAAATTCTGAACCAACTCATTTGGTTCAAGTGTATTCCCTAGAGATTTCCCCATCTTCAAGCCATCCTATAATTTTAGAAAATAAGAAGCATTGCTGCATGAAATTAACTGTATATGAGAGGTACAATCAAAAGACTAACTTCTAACAATTTAAGTAAACAAGAATCATCATGTTCTAGATGAAAATTCTATGCTAACTGATAATTATTAGCTAATAAACCTAGAAGTAAAACTCATATCAAGTCCTACAGTTTATCTCATTTTTTCACTTAGAGCTGATGATTGAGGGTAAGAGAATGGACAGGTGCAAATAATGATACAGAGAAATGTGATGAATACTGAATAAACAAAATGCTTCACAAAGAACATCTTTTCAATATACTTAGCAGAAAAACAAAACAAAACACATTCTCTATTCGAGAGAGCCTCCCAAATAGTTTCCAACTTTCCATTGCTACCACCAAAGGACAGGACAACCCTGAGAATCTTACCAGATACATTTAATATGTTTCCTGGTTATAGCATCAAATTACCATTTTGCTTGGTTCGACAAAGCAAATAGACTATCAAGATAGATTGTAGGGCTAACACTGAAATTTCATCTCAAGGGATAAATGAAAATTTTGAGAGCCTACTATGGGGAATACTATGCAGCCCCAGAAAACTAGAAATATGATTCACAATTATAATTTTTTTTCAAATAGCCAAAATGGAGATGGAGTACTTTATTTCTCATGCACATTGTAGGTCCCAGTATAAATAGCATCAAAAATATAAAAAGGTTTTAGGATTAGTGCCAACTGTCAAGTAAACTCTTTTGAAGCTTTAGACGTGAAGTACATTGCTTATAACTAGCTAAGAAAGGAAACAACGTGCTATCTACTGAGGTACCTTCGTCAGGAATCCATGGCCAAAGACCTTCTTTGGAAGACTTAATCCAGCAGCCATTAGCATTGCTGGCCAGTAAACAGCATGGAAACGTAAAATATCCTACAGAGAAGTAGAAGAGAAAAAAAAACATGAAGTGCCAACTTTACTGAATGCTATAAATTAATGCATGAGTTGGCATCAAAACCATGGCCCCATCTACTTAACTTTCAGGATGAAGGGTATGAAAACAAGGAACAAGTTTTCCAAAAATGAGAAGGAAAACACCATACCTTCCCAATCAAGTGCAGTGAAGCAGGCCAAGCTGAAGAAACAGCATTTTGTAAACTAGGTTGCTCACTGTCCTCTGAAAGTGCTGATATATAACTGAGTACAGAATAAAATATGGGTTAAAAATCCTACAAATCAGTTATTCATCAAAAACATATGCAACAGAATTGATAAAAAACACTCTTTTCCTGTACACAACAGCTTTGGTGTGAAATGTCAACAATAATGATTTAAATGAAAGCGCCATTTATTATATTGCCACATAACTTGCACAGTTAGGAGTTAGGATATGAAACATTTTTAACTATATAACAGAACTTTACCCTAGCAAGGCATCAAACCAAACGTAAATAGTTTGCTTATGGTCATTTGGAACTGGAATTCCCCAGTCTACTGCTGCTCGAGAAATGGAAAAATCTTTTACGCCGTTTTTGATAAAACTTTGCACCTGGGAATAGTTATGGCAGAAGTCAATTCAAAAGGATCTGGTGTCAAGAAGAAATTCCTGGCAGCTAAATATAAAAAGTGGTGTTAGCAAAGTTCAAACATAAAATTGCAAAAATAGATACCATAAGCATCACATATGAGATTGAGATTCCCGATCATCGATGGAAGGACAAAACAAAAATATCAAATGCCACATGATGGTATATTACCAAATATAATCCATGAAAGTTTATAACAATCTTCAATGAAATCTGAACTTTTTTTCTTTACATTATAGCCAATAATTTTAAAATGAGCCTAAGAAGTTGGCCATGCAAAGTAAAGACGATACAAAAAGGACTTATCTCGAATTGCTTGGAAGACAATAGTTTCACTTACTAAGTTTGGTTCTTGAACAAAACTGAATGGAAATGGTCACAAAATGTATTGAACTTTTCTATCGTTCAATTCATATCCCTTGATTCTAATAGTATTATGCCCAAATAACCACAAGAAGCATAGCTTTCAAAAGCACATTAGCAAGCCTCAATTCCCAATAAAATGTCAAATCACATCGGAATGCAACATAAACAAACAAGTCAATAAAACTTATTATTTTCTGACCTCATGTAAACGGTATGAAGGCTGCACAAATTCTGGATTCTGTGTCAAGGTTTCTTCCAATAAATTTTGATACTTAGACAGCGCAAAGAAGAAATTATCCTCTTTCCGTGCAATGCATGGCTTTAGGTGCACAGGGCAACATTTATTCTCAAGCAATTCTTTCTCGTCCTGCATAAAAGAAGCATTACACTATTTATAAGACACATGAACAAACTTCTCCAAAACAAACTAATCCAGTAAGCACACAGCCATACCGAATTGAGACAACAGAGAATCGCTTCCTAAAATACTAGTAAAAAATAGGCTACTTCACTCAAAAGAAATGGTAGAGAAAAATTAAAAATAAAAACTTATGAACCCCAACTTGTCTTTCCAAATACAAGGTACAACCTTATACTCCTCACAGTTAACACAGTAAATCCCCTCATAGTCTTTCCGGTATATGTCACCATTGGCAAGAACCCTCGAGTAAAATTCCTTAACAATAGCTTCGTGCTTGGGATCAGTTGTGCGGATGAACCTGTCATAAGATATGTCTAACTGCAAAAGCAAGAAGTAAAATAGTAACCAAAAATTGTAGATCAAGCATATAACTCGAACATTAAAAAGACTAGCAACTTGACATGAAAGCAAATTCCTAGCGAGAGCAATACAAACATTTTTCCAGAGGGTTCTGTAAGCTTGCGAAATAACATCACAGTGTTCGCTTGGACTGACACCACTGGCAGCCGCAGCAGCAGCTATCTTCTCCCCATGCTCATCCGTCCCGGTGATAAATATAACTTTTTTCCCTAACAACCTCTGCCATATTTAAAAAACATATAACTATATGTTGAAGGAGTTATCTTAGGCCATTTTTGTGCACTCATTTTGAATATAATAGATACTTTCAATTTAGTCTACAAGGTTCCGATAGCAAAACTTAACAGTACAATCAATTCAATTAACAGAATGAGCAATTGCACTTGTCTCAATAACACAACAAATATCAATAAGTAGCTACAGAAACAGAAACTAAATGGAAATTAAAAGCTTGTTTACTTGCGTTTTCTCAGGAACCAAACAGAGGGTTAAGGTTTCAAAATCCGAGAACAAAAAACAAAAGAGAATTAAAGGAAGAAGTTACATGGAATCGGGCAATAGCATCAGCAGCAATAGTGGTATAAGCACTGCCCATGTGAGGAGGGGCATTGACGTAATAAAGCGGAGTGGTGAGGACAAAAGGCTCCGGAGTTTCGCAGTTTGGGAGGTTGGAATTGGTGGAGCAAGTGCAGAACAGAGCTCTCTTGGAAGACGACAAGTAGAATTTGGGACGAAAATGGAGACGATTCTTCGAATGGATTGCTGTAGAGTTGACCGACTGCAACGGATTGAGTAACCATCGGCCGCTTTGTATTGAGAAATGTATTCTGGCTGCCATTTTGTTTTGCTTACTCTCTTTCTGTGCCCTCACCACTGTGAGCAGTTGATGTTGTAGCTTATCAAATTTTCTATCCGAGAAGACGGAGAAGAAAGCTGAGAGCTGAGCCTTTCTGAGAAGCTAATCGAAATGGGCTTGAATTTGGTTTCTCCTCTATCAGCCCATTTTCATCCATTAAGAGCTGATTTTTCTTTAATAATGCTATATATATATTCCAAATTTTGTAAAAAAACTAACGTGCATAAATAAGAAGACAAATAAAGATACATGATACATCACTTACTCTATTGGTCAATTTATAATACCTGTACTATAGATATTATAAATCGAGCGTTCCGTGCCAGAAAATCAAGTGAAGATCCTAATATCATATATGTCACATTTTTATTCATTTAAACTCAATTTTAAACCTCAAAATATGAAGAATATATATGTCATATAATCTATCACGTCACTCTACACCAAATTTTGTACATTATTTAGGACATTACCACCTAAGTGATATAAACTCTAATTGTCTATTACAAAAATAATAAATAAATAAATGGTTGTGCTGCACATGATTTTTGTCGAGTGTTTATAAATTATTTTTTTTTATTAATTAAACTCTTTCAACTGGTTGTATCCAACTTTTAAATATCACGTCAGTATTTTTTGGCACATCATTACACCACGTCAAATATAGAGTTCACGTATGCATGCTATATCTTCATATTGTTATATTTTTTTCCGTGATTCGCAACCAAAACGATGTCATTTTGGTTGTTTGTAATGTAAAAAAAACACAATAATTTCGTTACATTTTTTCCGTGATTCGCAACCAAAACAATGTCATTTTGACTGTTTATGATGTAAAAAAAACACAATAATTTGTCTTACGTGACATGCACATATTAATTATGTATCTGACGTGGTGTAATGGAGTGACATGTCAACAAATTCTGAAGTATCACCTAAATACTGAATTGTCATGACACATGTTGCATATTCGTACAATAATTTGAAGCATGTGCTTTCTTGAGTGATTTATGAAAATAATATGGTATCAAATGCTGCTGCGACAATAGGTGAAGAGTAATGTACGAGGACAAGCATCATTGTGTGCCACAAGCGATAATTATATGTTAAGGGTGTGCATTCGGAGAAGGTGCAAAGAAGATCCATTGTTACATCCCAATTAAGGATCATAATTTTCACAGTTCATACTCACTTATAATTATGCAAAAAAAATTAAGTTGTTCATGATCTGTTTTGATCAATTATAACATATCCTGAGCACATAACAGTAAAAAGAAATTGCACTTAAATGAATAAAACCATGAAAGGTGCACAGTATAATATCTGAAACTGGGGCTTTTCATCCTAAGACTTCAAACAAACTTATTCCTAAACAAGGCAAGGTAAAATTGTTTCACATTCTGGATTACCACAATGGAGTCAAGTGTTAAAGCAATATAGCTTTATTTGTAACATGCTCTAATCCGAGAAACAAAAAGGAAATCGGAAAAAATATGTGCCCCTTCACACAACTGGTAGTCTCCATAATCCAGCATTTGGAGCTTAACTGTAAAAATAGAAGATACGTTAAAATCCAAATTTTAAGCAGTCATAAAGGCACATTAAGACAATCATGCAATATATTTTGTTCTCAATAACATATTCCAAATTGTAAGGGAGAATAGAGAGCAATTAAAACAAATAACAATTAATCAAGTTTCATCTTAAGAAAAGGCAAAAGATGATGATCCAAATAGCAGAAAGAAGCAGCTTCATTACAGATAACTTTTCATTCTATTCTTCTACATCTAAGTTCTAACGTTAGACCAAGGAGACAACAAGTGCATATAACTTTTACGAGGCACAGTAGATTATTATGCCATCTAGAACATTCATAACAATGAGTTTATAGTGTGCTCTGTGCAACTGCAAGAGAAAGCCACACTATATAAATTTCATTTAATTACTAGTGAGCTGGCCATTTTTATTTGAATGAGTTAGATGAAAAACTTTAGAAGATGATAAAAGATGTCAATTGCCGAAATTTGGGTAGAGGAGAACATAGCATAAAAATACCAATTAACCTTAGCTCATTTGGCTTTGTCTGTCTACTTTTCATTCACATTCTATCTAAAAATTCAATGCAAGGAAAAATCGCTGTAAGATACAAAAAGATAAAGAGATAAGGAATTAGAACAACAATGCAGTAAACAGTGTTCACCAAATACTTTCCATATATATTAGAGAAGGTTAAAAAAAAAGCATGAAGATATACTAGAATACAAATTCATTCTCATAACAAGTGAACAAGACACTGCCAGGCCATAGAATAGATAAGGTGTGAAGCCATGTCATTCCCCAATTTTTACATTACTAATCACCACTAACCAAAGTATCAGACATTCATACAATCACATGTGATTCTTGGCATTTTTAATATAGCACTTCACACCGACAGAATACAACTTAAAAGACATCACTGCCATTTTCATGCTATGAAGTAGACTTTCACATTCTATTGAAAGCTGTAAACATATGATATGAATATCCTTTAACTAACATTTCTTCAGAAAATGCCGTGCTCAGATCCCGAACCCAAACATATTTATCATTTCTAATCACTGATTTTGGATTCTTGGATTTCATTTGATTTGAAATTAGGTTTTTGAAATGTGTTATTTCAAATACAATGTTTCAAAAACCATGTTAAGATTGTTATTCAAAACAATCAGGTTTCGAACTCTATTGGATTTGAACCAAATCAAAGTTCTTTGTGGATCCGAAGACTGGATTTTGGTCAAAATACATTTCAATTGAAATACAAAAAATCCATTCAACTAACAATTAAGACCCAAATCATCGACAAACAATTCCTTGGAGATCGAATCTACAATCTAGGGTTTGATTGGGAATCGGAGACATACTGTTTTTTGTGCCTCTGCGCAAAAACAGACTTCTTAGCATCCTCCTCTGCAATCGATTCATGATCAGGTAGATTAAAAATGGTGAGAAATGAAGGGAATTGAAGATAAATGGTGTGAGGTACATACCAGTAAGTCCAAGCGAGATGTAGGCGACGAGGGTGGTAGTGACAGCAAATCCGGCCATGAAGGGCCAGTTGTTCTTGATGGTGCGCTTGAAGAAAACGGGCCACGGATCGAACTTCTGAAACGCCATCTTCGATCTCTTCTCTCTCACAACAAACGGCACTCGGTTTCAGGAACAGAGATGATGTTTGTTAGGTCTTCGTCGCCGTCGAGGATTGAAGGCTCAGTGCCCCTATATCTGATTGTAAAACAAGCAAAACGACGGCGCTCTGAATGTTGATAATGTGAAATAACAAAACCACCCTTATCTTTTGAAAGAGCTGCTTGGGTTGCGAACTGGACCTAACTAAGGCCTTTAAATTGTTTTCTTTCTTTACCCCTCGGTTCCAATGGGCCTTTTTAAGCAATTATTATTGTTATTATTGTTGTTGATAGTGTAAATCCAACAAAAAAAGAGAGTAAGGTTTGTTCATCAAATTTATGGCATTTGGGAGAAACAATGGCAAGTTTAGCATAATGAGATTAAAAATGGCAATGGACAATACATAAATTAAATTTTGAATTTTTTTGACAAGTTAGACGGAGTGATGATAATGGTACCTCGGTCAAACTTTGCAAAGTATAGGGTTTTTACAAGACTCGACGATGGAAAATTTTATTTATCACGAAAAATATTATTTTGAGAGGGGGACATAACGAGGCTCATTTTTCAACTCACTCGTGCTGATCTTATACATTCATAGTTGAGTTAGTAGAGTTTCAACACTCCCTCACATGCGAGCAATGACAAATCCAGATTTTTATATTAGTGGGACACAATATTTAAATAATATAATAATTAAACAAATATTGTTCACATTTTCAATTGAATGTGTTAACTCAATCTTATGCATGTGCAAAAGTTCTAACATAAAAATTCATAAGAAAAAAGGACAAATGAAGTATTTGAGTACATTTTTGAAACATTTTTTATTAAGGTATTAATTGCTCAGTTAAACTATTATTGAGCATCTTTGAGATGGGACACCCTTCATTACATATGCTTAAAAGCTTGAAAAAAAATCTAATTTTAATGATTTGCTGATATCAATTTTTATTGGGGTCACGTGACCCCACTATGTATAATGTGGCTCCGCCCATGTGTGCGAGATTCACAATTTTCTTGCCCATAAACCATATTTAGAGACAACATGAACGGATCATATCATGTTAAATTTGAATAATAGACACACATATTGATTTGACCTTCCACTAAAATAAATCAACATTGTTAGTAAAATTTAGCTTCTATATCTTTTAACAGCTACACAATTTGATTCGAATACCACTTGGGTATTTTAACTTGCTTGCAAAATTGAATACTTTGGCACAAGACAATTGTTTTTGCCATTAGCCTAGTGTTCACTATATCCCTACAATCATTCTCTTATTGTCTCGCATAGGGATGCCAATAAAACCTTCTTCCTTGTTAAAAGATCCATCTTTGTTGACCTTGAAACCTTATTTAGTAGGAATCTATCTTACTTATTTGTTTATCAATTGCTTTGGTCACTGGAAGGAAAATGTTTGTTTCATGTGTCATTAGTGCATATGAAATATATGTGCAACACGCGCTA
This sequence comes from Pelargonium fulgidum, assembly GCA_036897545.1. NCBI lineage: Eukaryota > Viridiplantae > Streptophyta > Magnoliopsida > Geraniales > Geraniaceae > Pelargonium > Pelargonium fulgidum. The sequence goes on from JAYMTE010002705.1 coordinate 10,667, forward strand.
ATAATAATTTGTAACTTTATCAATTCAAACTTGTATGTAACATATACTCCCTCCGTCCCAAAATGAATGTCTCATTTCTATTTTTTGCAAAAATTAAGGATTACCAAATAATTTAATGTGTTT
>JAYMTE010002706.1:0-10787 GCA_036897545.1 Pelargonium fulgidum
CCACGTGCTTGGTGATACTGATTTGTATTATTAACGCTTGAAATTAGGTCTAAGGTTTTTTTAAAAAAAATTGTGCATGATAATATAATAACTATTTATTTTTCGATATGGTATGATAACTAATTTATTCTGCTACTAAGCTAATAATAATAATTTATTTTTATGTTAGTATATGTGATGGTGAATTAAAAAAATATTTTATTCAATATTAACTTGTTTTCTTAATTATACCCACAACCATAGCAAGTGTCAATTACAAGAGTAGGTGGTTTCCTTAATTTGCACTTAAACTCCTGTTTTTTTAATTAAACAATAAATTATAAACCACCAATAAAAATAAAGTATTTCCATAAAATAATGTCCTATCCTCCTATTTTAATGACTATATGTTTTTGTCCTTTACTCACATGATTACCAATATTTGGTAAATCATGACATTATAATTAAACAATAAAATGTAAATTATCTAATCTTAATTTAAGTTGACTTTGAGAATTTCCATTATTGTTCATGGGTTTAATTAAATCTAGATTCTCCAATAAATTGACACTATTCATTGGCTGGGTTGTTGTAATTTCTCAGTTTGATAATTGAATTACAGGTTACAATTCAGATTTTATATTTTTTTCCCGTTTAGATTGAAAATATTTAACACAAATCACATCTGAAATGAATGTGATTTGTTCGGGTTTTTACATGCAACTGGCCAGATGTGTGCTTGTGTGGTCGTCAGATCCGACCCGCATTTTACCAAGAAACATATATATGAACCATATCTAAATTAAAATTGGTCAAGTCTATTGGATGTGACCCGAGTTCATAACTTTTCGGTTCAAGTTTTGGCGAATTTAATTATACGAGACAAATATGACCCACTTAATTAATTAATAATCATGACAATGCATAAATTTTGTTTTACAAATCATAAATTTCATGAATCTATGTATATTTATCTATTTTTTTAAAGGAAATTATATATTTTTTTAATTTGACCACTTTAATTACCTTTTCACATGAACTCCATTGATTTTTATATATATTTTAATTTTATCACTTTAATTACATTCTTAAAATATACAAATGCCTTTAAACATAGATGCAACACGCTCAAATTTAATTATTTAAACACGTTGTTTTGTTGAGATAAATAGTTGTTAATTTTGTTTAATTATTGAATTTAATAATTAATTATGTATATCACATGTCTCTAAAATTATATCAGTCCACACCAAGCACACCTACCTAATTTACCACTCACCAATTGCTCAGATGATTCCCAAAAGTTTTTTCAAAAGGTAGATTTGACCTCAAACAATTGTCAAAGACAAGAGTCCATATTAAAGTTTTGTATATTGGGACTGATTATTTGGACTTGAATTTAAGCAGCGTAGTTACGTATTTCTCGCCTTAAAAAGACGCCGGCAAGAGTTGACAAATAAGCTTGAGACCGGTTTATGTCCCGAGTTTGAGCGTTTGTGGCTTGCAAAAATGATCTCATTATGTAATACCTAACTCATGCCAAAAATATGGTAAACATACTTGCAATTTTGTTGCTGTTATGTTTAACTACGAGTTCGACTATTGACTTAATTGCCATTTTTAAGTATCACGTAAAAAGTAGATACTCAAACCGCTATTAGTTTATGCTGTTAGATTGTTCAAAACCTTCGATTTAGTGTTATAATTTGGACTAAGCTCACAAGCACACAAAATCCATCTTCACATGAACAAATCAAATCGAGCAAACTCACATGAAGCCGCACATATTACACAAAATTCGCAGCATGCAACCGATAATTTGGACCCCGAAACCCACCCCAAAATTTGATGGGCTCGGCAACATAAAACAAATCTGATTAATTTCCGAGTTAGATCTTTCTTAAGAAACTACAAGGCGGGTCAGTCGAAACCTACGCAACATGCATTCAGAACACGAGTCCAACACCGACCTTAGTTCCAGAGCCCACACCCCAAATATCCATACACGTTTTTACATCGGGTGTAGATTAGTCATTTTTTCGACCCGAAAAAAGTAAAGTCCAACTCAAAATCGAAACTGTAAGCTAAACACCGAAATATGACATCATGGCAAAAAAAGAAAAAAAAAAAAAAAAAAGACCAAATACCATTTTGTTAATTTTCTTACAAAATTTTGCTACATGGTTTCCTAATATTCTTCTCCATGTAAATAGAAAATCACAAGAGATCGAGAAAGGAAAGGAGCAACAAACGCACAGCGACAGCCTCAACCACAGCTACCACCATTTTCAACCGTTGCTGTTGAGCTCTCTCTCCTCTCTGACTCTGAGAGACGAGAGCTTAGCTTGAAGCTGACGGATTGAGAAGGACGTTTCCTCCGCCATTTTCTCTATTCTTCAAGCAAAACCTTCCTTCTCAATCCAGATCTCTCTCTCTCTCGTATATAGCTTCATGCTCTAGACCTTCACTTTCACTCTCTCGCACCAAACTCTTCTCTCGTATGTTACTCTATCTATCTCTTCGCAGCTACTCGATTCGTCGATTCAGTTCCTCAATTCGTATCAGTTTTGTGAAATGTGGTTTTGATTTTGTTGTTGTTGATTGATTTTCAGTTGGGATTGCTTGCAGATTTCGTGGAAATGACGGTTTCTGGGCCGATTACGCCTGGGCAGGTACGTGATTTTCATTATGAAATGTGATGGTTATAGTGTTTGTGACTCCTTGTTGTTAGTTTTGCGAGTTGGATTTTTCAGCTTTGTGTAATGGGTGCTGCGATTTAGCTCTAGATCTTCACTATAGTTTGTAAATTGTGTTGAGTTTGTGTTTGTTTTGGTTAGTTCAAGTATTGGTCACTCTTTGTTGCTAATTTTGGTATATGGTATGTGGGCTTTCAGTTTAGTGTAATGGGTGCTGCTATTTAGCTCTAGAACTTCACTATAGTTCGTCAATTGTGTTGAGTTTCTGTTTGTTTTGGGAATGCTTTGTTTTGTAGAATGAATTTTGTTCACTTAGTTCAAGTATTGATCACTTTTTGTTGCTAATTTTGTTATATGGTATGTGGGTTTTGAGTTTAGTGTACTGGGTACTGAAGTTTAGGTTCAGATCTTCACTGTGGTTCGTTGTTGTGCTGAGTTTTTGTGTTTGATTTAAGAATGCTCTGTTTTGTAGGATGAGTTGTTCTCAATTAGTTCTCACTTGCTGTTAATTTTGGTTTCTGGTAGGTAGATTTTCTGTTTGGTGTACTGGGTACTGAAATTTAGCTCTAGATCTTCAGATTCTTCACAATAGTTTGTAATTATACTTTCTTTTTGTGTTTGCTTTGGTAATGCTCTGTTTTATAGAATGAATTCTGTAATCTGTTCACTTCGTTCGTGTATTAGTGAGTCCTAGTTGTTGATTTTGCTTTGTGGGAGGTGGGTTTTCAGTTTGATATTCTGGGTACTTCAATTTAGCTATATATCTTCACTATAGTTCATAATTGTGCTGGGTCTTTATGTTTGCTTTGGAAATGCTATGTTTTGTAGAATGAATTTCGTTCACTTAGTTCTAGTATGGGTGACTCCATGTTGTTAATTTTGGTTTCTGGGAGGTTTTCATTTTTGTGTACTGGGTACTTCAATTTAGCTCTAGATCTTCACTATTGTTCATAATTGTGCCGAGTTTTTGTGTTGGTTTTGTGAACGCTTTGTTATTAGAATGAATATTCTTCACTTGGATTCGAGAGATATCAGTGTACATTGTCATATGTGCTAGTTTAGCAGTCAGATTCTTTGCTGTCAAGAAAAATAAACACGAGTCACTAATTAGTTCTAGCAGCTGTAGCGATTAGTTTGATATTATAGTGCAAAAAAGTTGATAAAGGGGATGCTTGATAAATATAGTATGCATGAGAAGTGACAAGGAGGAAACTACTCATCTGTAATTAGTTCTAGGTATGAATTCTAGCAGTCATGAGTCATGACAATTGAATTGACAATTAAGAAACTACTAGTTAAGTTTCTTATAATTAGTAGGAAATTACGAACAGTTGATCAGTGCAGAAACATACTTTATTTTATAGCTCAATATAATATTTGGCAATAATCTGGTGATTTCACCTTTTTTCCTGGCGGATCATATTTCTCTAACTTCCTCACATGCCTGATGAAGCCATTGCTTTTTCATTTTCAGGTGTCCTTTTTACTTGGAGTTATACCAATTTTTGTTTCATGGATATACTCAGAGTTTTTGGAGTATAAGAGATCGTCGTCTCATAAAGTGTAAGTTTCTTGAGCTCAAAGGATTAAGCGTATGTTTATTTAACATATAAATCCACATTTTACTTGCTTGAGCATTGGATAGTTTAATCAAAAGTATATTGTGGACTGTGTGTTGCCTGTAGATTTTTAATGAGATGTTCTTTTGTGTAACTATTTGTGGTAATGGAGTGGAAACTATAGTCAGTACTCAGTAGTAGAGGTGTTCATGATTGGGCCTGGAGCGGAAATTTTGATCCAACTGGACTTGGGACCCAAACAGACCCGATCCATATTTGTTCTGTACCATTATATATATATTTCAATTTATTATATATCTTAGAAAGGTATTTATAGATTTTTTAATCATTTTTGGTACAATTCACTCCAATTATCAATTCCCCCTAATTCTTCTCTTTAAAAAGTATTATAATTTTTTTTTGGTGCATTGGATTGGTGTTCGGTTCGGTTTTTGGCCCAAAAATATCAATTTCTGGTCCGGTCTGGCCCAATCTGATGAACACTCCTAGTAAGTTGGTGCATAACTAAGATTGTATGAGTCCTACTATATTGTGCAACATTGTCTTAAATCCTTAAGCTATATTGCTATCCATAAGTCGTCTTTAGGATAGGAGTTAACATTTCTTCTGCAACTGTTTATTCATTCTGAATAATTGTTTCTTGGTCAGCAGTCACTCAGACAATAATCTAGATGAGTTGGAAAAGGAAACAATCAAGGAAGATGATCGAGCAGTTTTGTTGGAAGGAGGCCTTGCAAGATCAGCCTCTACAAAATCTCATGCTTCACAAATTAAAGCGAACTTAATTAGGTTGCTTACTGTGTTTCGATTTCCTTTTGATGCTTCAATTTTTTTTTTCTCTTCTATAACTCTTTCTTACCTTCTGCAACTTCTAATGCCTTAGGTTTGTGACAATGGATGAGTCATTCTTGCTTGAAAATCGAGCTACTTTGAGAGTAATGTAAGTCGTCATTTTGTAGTTTCTGATACCTGTACTAATAGCTATCTATTCCTGACTGATAGTTCATTTTGCAATTTCATGTAGGTCTGAGTTCGGTGCTATTTTGTTCTATTTCTACATATCTGACCGTACAAATATACTGGGAGAATCTACCAAGGTGAGTTCCCCCTAACCTTGGTTTTGATTATAATAGTCATTCACGATTCCACCATGTTCTACTGCTACTTCTACACATAGTCATTAAATTTTACTAATACAATATGTTTTTGTGTGGGTCTCCTTGGACAGAACTACAACCGCGACCTTTTCATATTTCTGTACGTTCTTCTCATCATAGTTTCAGCCATGACTTCTTTGAGAAAACATACTGAAAAGTCAACTTTTTCTGGAAAACCTATTCTTTACCTCAATCGACATCAGACTGAAGAATGGAAAGGATGGATGCAGGTAAGTATTTGTACCAGCACTTAACTTACGAGATTGAGCTTGAGCTTATTTTGAATAAAGAGCACATTGAATTCAACTTACATATGGTTTTCCCTCTATCTATTAACTGATTGCACCTTCATATAGTTATTAATACAAAATTGTGTTTTCATGTAATAGATCCTATTTCTGATGTACCATTACTTTGCGGCTACGGAGATATACAACGCAATACGTATCTTTATTGCTGCCTATGTCTGGATGACTGGTTTTGGCAACTTCTCATATTATTACATCCGAAAAGACTTCAGTCTTGCACGATTTGCTCAGGTGACATTATTTGTTTTAGATCATGGTCATTGTTTCACTTAAACACAATTTGTTTTCCTTGTATGTATTATATACTAATCTTCTCATCAGTTTGCATCTTTCCTTAATTGATTCAGATGATGTGGCGACTTAATTTTTTTGTGGTGTTTTGCTGTATTGTTCTGAACAATGACTATATGTTGTACTACATCTGCCCAATGCATACACTTTTCACTGTCATGGTGTATGGAGCCCTTGGAATTTTCAACAAGTACAATGAGATAGGATCAGTTATGGCCGTGAAGATCTTTTCTTGCTTTTTAGTGGTTGTTTTACTTTGGGAAGTTCCTGGAGTCTTTGAAGTTTTCTGGAGTCCGTTGGCATTCATATTAGGTAATAATAACTTATCTTCCTGTTTTCGTACTTTTTTTGAGGGCTCAAGCCTGAGTATCCAGTTAATTCTCCCCTGGATAATATATTTGCTGGTTATGTTCTAATCTCAAGATTCTCAACACCATTGGAACTACTGAGAGTTTGGAACACGCTCTAGTGCAAAACTTTCTTGTTTATAGAGCTGGCAATACGGACCAAACCTGCGAACACCCAAAATCTGATCAACATTTTTGCATGTCAGGGTCGCATAAAATAGACCCGATTAATTTTCAGGTTGGATTGGGTTGACCATGGGAAATGCGGATCCTGTCAGGCAGTCTGCACAATTTCTGTGCAAAATCTACAATCCTTAACCTGCACGAACTCACACCTCTTGCCGGTCGGGTTCAGTTTAAATCTTTTTAACCCCACTCGATCCAAAACCTGATTTGCCAACTCTACGTGTTTCTGGGTTTCGCCGCTTTTGAGTTAAGGAGTTTGTACCTTGTATTGTAGTCCAAGAGGTTGTATAAAAATTTCTAGTTTTTAGGGTCCTAAGTTGAGGATTATTATTTAACCTGATTTCCCCACGAGTATTCTATTGGAACTTCTTCCACCTTTTTCTAGTTAATTTTTTCCAGGCAAATCCAAAACTTCATTTTGTATACTAAACAGAACTAGCATGTTACAATATATTCACTTGAATAATTCAGAATTTTTCTGTATAAGTGGTGTCTTTAAGTTGATTATGGTGGCAAATTATGAGTTGAATTGGGTTTTGGAGTATTGAGCTATGTCTTAACCTTCTGGCTTATGTAAATGTGTAATTGGTATTGTTCATGGCAGGGTACACTGATCCTGCAAAACCAGATCTCCCTCGTCTGCATGAATGGCATTTCAGATCTGGACTTGATCGGTACATATGGATCATCGGGATGATATATGCCTACTTTCACCCCAATGTAATTTCTTTTATTTTATTTAATGCTTTTGTAGGTTTGACTTTTTTTTTCTTGTGATGTTAACGACTCACCCTTCGAATTATTAATGATCTCAGGTTGAGAAATGGATGGAGAAACTGGAAGAGTCGGAAACCAGAAAGAGAATAACAATCAAAACAAGCATTGTCTCGGTTGCCTTATTTGTTAGTTGCTGGACTGGTGTTTTCTTTACCATTTCCCCGATTTCTAGCCCTAATCATCATCTGTTCGTTCCTTTTAGGTTGGTTATGTGTGGTACGAATGTATTTACAAGCTCGACAAAGTTTCGTACAACAAGCTCCACCCATATACATCTTGGATTCCCATAACGTGCGTAGTAAAGGGTCTTTTTTTTGTTTTTGTTTTTGAGAATTGCTCGATGAAGTGTAAAAAAAAGTGTTTAAACATATGATGAGCTCATTTTCATCTGTCTGCTTATTTTGGTTCCAGTGTGTACATTTGCTTGCGGAATTTCACACATCAGCTTCGCTCCTTCTCTTTGACTCTTTTTGCGTAAGTTCTTGGACCTCATTCTTAATCTTTTAATATCCCCTATATCGGGTTGAGGAAATTTCCAGTTCTTATTTCTTTATATCTAATTGACTGTGCTTCCCTTCCCGGTGCTTGTATTATAATAGGTGGCTTGGAAAAATTACTCTGGAGACTTATATTTCTCAGTTCCACATCTGGTTGAGGTGAGTGAACTTTCCGCTGGTGCTTTCTATAAATTTATGGTAAATCTTTGATTCTAGTGAATCGAAAGAAAAATGTTCTAGTTTTTTGCTCATTTAAATGGTTTCATGCTACATAACTTTCTCTTATCGGTAAATTGATACGATTCGATTGCATACACTTTTGTGCAGATCAAATGTGCCTAATGGACAGCCTAAGTGGCTCCTCTCTGTCATCCCTGAATATCCCATGCTCAACTTCATGCTCACTACCGCCATTTATCTCTTGGTAAGCAATTTTTTTCCGAAATTTTTAAATTTCGAGAACGAAATATCCATATTTACCTGATAATTTGCACTCTTCTGCTATCGTTTTTGGCTTCTGCAGGTTTCTCATCGCCTCTTTGAACTAACCAATACACTAAAAACAGCTTTTGTTCCCACAAAAGACAACAATCGGTTACTCCATAATTTCCTCGCTGGAGTTGCCATCTCTGTCTTTTTATATTGCACCGCTCTCATTCTTCTCCTGATCCCACATTGACTGGTAAGTTCCTTTTCGACACTTCTAAAGAAATATGCTAGTCTGTAATGTTATCCTCTTAACAGCAATTGCGTTAGATGCTGATTTTTTCTCCTCATTGCCTTGTTTGAACCTCGTACAGAACTTGTTCTTGTTCCTTAACTGCTTATACGATTCAATAAGACTAGCTAAGGTTTTTATGGGTTAGTTTACTACTATAACCCCCAAGTGTGAGTGTTGGTCGTGTCGTTCGTATCACAACACAACTAATTAATCGTGCGTGCATGCTTTTGAGACTCAACACGAACATGACGTGATTACAATATTAGTGATCTCAAACATGCTATTTCGTGTCATGTCATGTGTTGAGACACAAACTTTTATTACAACTTATTGTCATATGTCCGATGAATCATAGTACAAATTAGAGCTGACAATTTAGACTTGAACACACGAGAACCCAAAATCCGACCTGCATTTTGCTGGTTGAGGTTACAAAAATAGACCCGGATAAACTTTGGCCTGGGTTTAGCATGGGAAAAAAGTTTGGAGCGGGTTAGGTCACATGTCAGTTTTCCCCTCGTTGCCTTGTTTGAATCTCTTATTCCGTTACACTTCTCATTCTCGATCCTTATTTGCTTATACGAGCTTTTACTGCAATGTCACAGGTCCAATGGAACATACAAACAGAAATTTTATAGAGTTCAAGTACAATAATGGGACTTGGAGAACATATGCGAATCTCACATCAATTGCTCGTGTTTGAAACATTTTGTTGAAGATCAGTGCTGCAGATTATGTTAATTTTGTGCCGGGAAAATTGGCAGAAGGATGATTCAAACGTATAGATCCTTTTCGGGTTCTCTGAGTAATGTTGAGAATATGATAGTATCATTTGCATTATTTTGGTAGAAAATGTAGGTTTCTGTGACATAGATTTGTTGTTTGTTGTGAAAACAAAAGTGAATATGCAAATTTTAGTTGTGATTCTTTGTTAAATTGTAAACATCAAACTATATTCATCACAAATTTCACATTGTATAAAGGGAAATGTGTATGAGCTCGTTAATTTTTGTAACTGTGCCATGTTCGTGTTTGATTACCTAATATCCCATTTTACAATTATATCGTGTTCATATTGAGCTTCAAAAGCACTAACACTCGGAATCGTACTTATCTCAGGTCTGGCTTTCCCAACCCGAACATGACCGAAATGACACCTCTAATATCATGTTTGTGTTGAGCCGTACAACACTACAACGTAACACTTAGAGGGTGTTTGGATTAGCTTATGAGCTGGTCAAAAAAGCTTATGAGCGCCAAAGTGCTCTTTTCACTATAGAGGGTGTTTGGATTAACTTTTCAAAAATAGTTAATAGGCATATAGAGTTTATAAGTATTAATGTGCTCCGGCTCTTTTTAGCAATAAGTTGTTATTTGTTTGATAAGAAAATACTGATAAACATTTGAATTGTTTGATAAAAAGTGCTAATAAATAGTTTATATTGTCAAATTGACTATAAAAGACATTAATAATATTTTATCGGGTGAATCTTTTTATTCAAATAATCACATAGTTTGTGATAAATTCATGATAATATTTAAAAAGTTATTAAAAATGAAAATGAAAATACAAAGTTATGATTTATTTTTTATATTTGTCTTTTATTTTTGCACTTTTATTGTGAATGCATAAGTAAAAATCTTGAATTTTGTATGTAGATAATTAATATATTAAATTTTTTTAAGACACAATCATATTTTTGATTAAAAACTATACGTAACTGACATGAAAATCACTCAAATCGAATATTAAATAACAAAATTATGCATTTTTCTTCATTTATTTTTATCACATAAATTATAAGGGTATAAATGATTTTTTAATGGTCAAACCGACTCATTTTTGAGTGTTTATAAACTGACAAATGAAAAGTTGGATACCTAGCTTATTTTTTTTGGCTTATAAGCATTTTTCAATTTTACCAAACATGTAACTCAAAGAAAAAAGGCGTTTTAATACTTCTAAGCTTGTCTGACCAACTTATAAGCTTTAAAAAACACCCTGACGACTAAAATAACCCATAAGCTCTTGTTGATGAACTAAAATGAAAGAGTTGGGTACTCCAAACTAATGATCTTTCAGCTCTTAATTAGGCATAGAATGATTTTTTTTACGGGTAACTCGAAACGGATTGGGTCGGGTACCCTTTTGCCAGATCTATAATAAATCCAAAATCCGACCAACCCTACAACTCTATTGGTCGGGTTAAGTTCAGGGTTAGGGTTCATCAACCCCACCCAATCCAAA
>JAYMTE010002707.1:0-10787 GCA_036897545.1 Pelargonium fulgidum
ATTGTATATCTTTTACTCATAGTCACATCATCTGCCACATGTATATTATTTAAATAATAAAATAAGAAAAAAAAATCCACATTATATTAATTTAAACGAAATTGTTATTAATTTGGATGACGGTGACCATTTGAGATTATTTTGTCATACTTTTAGGACTAAATCAGATCAATTAAAAGTAAAAGAACTAATTTGAACTAAAATTAACAGTACAATGACCAAATTTGATCATACTCCATAATTTAATTATTAGTCATTTTTTTAAAACTCTGTACATTTTGATCATTTGAACGATTGATATTTCCTAACAACTGTTTTTATCCGATCATGTTATTACAAAGAATTCAACTTTCAACTCCTTACAATCGTGAATTTATTGAACATAACAGAATTTTTGAATTGTCTATTTTTTTATTATTATTTTTATTTTTGAAATGGAATTGTCTATCTTAAATCTTCTTATAGTTTTTGGAGTAGTGTTACCAACCAAGCTCAAAGTGAGAAACCAATGGTGGACACATGGACATGGACAAGTCTTCAATTTTACTTGGGAGGCCTTCAGTTCATGGCTTGTAGATAGCCCACATATGTGTGGTATGTTGGATTGGAGGCCCAAAACTTGAGGAAATATACAATGAAAGCAACAAGTAGAGGAGTCTTAACTTTATAACATTTCCCCAAGTTACATAAGCAAATAAACATTTATATTATTAATTAACACCTCAAGATATCACAATTTTATATATTGTCTAATCAATAAATTAAGTAAACATGGCACACAAACTCCAAACAATACCAGTAAAACCTCAAAACTAACATTCAAATAATCAAAACAACAAAAACCTTTCAAATCCACACACCACAAATTGCACAGCCCCTCCATAACCTGTATGTACACCTCCTGCCTCCTGTTCTTCATCCTGAAGATAAGCCCATGAATATGATTGACACTCCCAGGATCAAGCACAACAAATAACATCCAAAAACATACTATCTGTCTGCAATATTCATCATCTGCATTGCATATATAGTAACACTACTTATTTGGCTTTCACTTCACCTTTGGTTTCCGGCGTCAGGGTTTTGGAGCTTGGAGATTTCCCTATGATGGCCTTTTTCACCTTCACAAGGGACTGTTTCACCTTTGACATTATGTTACCTGATTGTTTTGATTTAACAATCACTTCTTGCGTAGGCAAGTCGCGAGCTTTACTGTCATCACTACCATTCTTGGCCGCCTCCTCTGTGGGAGGATCAGTTTTCACTTCATCAATCACTTGTTTTGTGCTCTCCACTTCACTTGCATCACCTTTCACCTTCACCTCTTCCTCCAACTTTGAATCTTTAGCAATTGTTTCATCAACCTTTTCCTCTACCCCATTGTCCACTGAATCATGTGTGTCCTCTTTCTGTTTAACCACCTCAACATCCTTGGAGACCTGGTCACCCTCAAAAGATTTTTCTGCAACAAAATCAGTACTTTCCTCTATCTTGCCATTCTTCTCTTCACTCTTGATCTCAGCTTTCACTTCCTTGTCTTCAACCTTTTCAGTGACCAAGCTCTCAACAACATCAACTGCGCTTACTTCTCCATTTTTAGCCTCATCAACGGCCTTTTCTACAACCTCTGGTTCAGCTTTAGCTTCCTCGCTCGTAGAGACAGAGCTTTCAATTGCAACAGATGGCTCCACTATTTTGTCTACAACCTCCTCAATCAATTCTGGTTTTTCTTGTGGCTTATCCTCCACTACTTGTGAGACTTCTTCAGGCTGTTTTGTAAGTTCTGGTTCTGGTTCTTTGACAGGCAAGGCTTGAGAGTGATCTGTGGGTTGAGCAAGTAGTTCAGCTAACGATTTTGGTTCAACAGTCTGATCCACTTCTGGCTTTTCCTCTACCTGTTTCTCAACTTGCTCAATTGGCAATTCCTCCTTTGGCTCATCTTTAACTGAATCAATTGTGGATTTCTCCTCTACATCAACAGCTACTTTCTCCACTTGATCACTTTCAACTACTTGAGTAGCTGCTTTCTCCTCTACTTCATCCTTAACAGCCTCAACTGTTGTCTCTTCCACTGCTTCAGGAGCTGCTTTCTTCTCTTCTTCAGTTTCCTTAACTGCTTCAACTATTGTTGCCTTTTGCACTGCTTCAGGAGCTGGTTTCTCCACTTCTTCATCCTTAACTGCCTCAAATGTTGTCTCTTCCACTGCTGGTTTCACCTCGACTTCTATAGGCTCTTTCTCCACTGCACTATCTTCACCCACTTCATTGGCTGCTTTCTCCTCTGCTTCCACTGCTGCCAGAACATTCTCGACGGCTTCAATAACTGATTCAACTACTTGTTTCTCTGCTGGAACATCTTCCACTACCTCAGTGATTGGTTGCTCTTCAGCTTTGGTTGCTTCAACTACTTCAGTAGCTGGTTTCTCTGCTTCTTCCTTAGTGGCCTGAACTATTGCTTCTAGAGTTGGTTTGTGTTCTGCTTCATCCTTGGCTATTTCAGTTGCTGCTTCTTCCCTTACTTCAACCTTCTCTGTTTCAGTGGCTGGCTCCTCCTTTACTTCAATTTTGGGTGCTTCTGGTGTTGTTTCATCCAATGCTTCAGTTGCCACTTTCTCCTCTACTTCCTTTTCAACTACTTCAATTGCTGGTTTCTCTTCTTGTTTAAGTTCAACAGATTCAGCTGCTGTGGATGGTGCTTCTGTGTTTGGAACAGTAACTTGTACCTCTTTCGGATCAGCTTCAACCAGAACAACATCTACCTTTTCGACCTCAGGGATTACAACCTCTGACTGCTTATTATCTACTGCTTTTTCTGCTATGACAGCAACTTCTTCTATTTTCTCTTCCTTGGATGAAGGAACATCTTCCTGTTTGACAGTCTGCAAATCTTCCTTATCCTTCTCAACTTCCTGTAACAACAAAATCATAATCATAATCAAATTGCAAAAACTTGGTTAATTTTCAGTTCCTCAACCCTTCAAGAATCAAATAATACAATACAATCCAAGATCCATTTCTAAGGAAAAACCTTCACTGTAAACATATTGCATATACAGAAAGTTCACTGCTGTGTTATTAGCAGGAAATCAAGAGGCCCAGAATTGTGTTTATGTTTTATAAGTGAAAACTGTATGGGTGGGTTGGCTATAATATGCTATCTAAGTAATGGCATGACATAACATGAACAAAACTTTTTGATTCAAACCAGCAAGTTCCACTTGCATTTGTTTAAGTGAAAATCAGTTCACTAGATTTCAGGAACCTTAACATAATATTTATCAATCTCAACACCAAAGTCTCCTAAGGCACCATTCAAGCTACTAAAATACATCATAGATTTATTTTCATGCTTATGACTACACTGCCTCAACACAGTGTCTTCAAGTCAATGAACCATACTACCATAGAGGACTGCCATCAATGATCATCAACCTATTGTATATAATTTGTCCTAATCATTGATTAAAACAATGTGGAAAGAAAATCTATTGGTTTTTTTGCCTTCTAATGACAATCAAAATTAGTTGCTGATGCCTGATGGATGACACTGACAGGCAAGGCTGCTCAATATCTACATTTTAATATTTCTAAACTCTTGCTAGTTGCAAGAGAAACATTTAAAATATATGGTGGATGAAGTGTCTGTGTTCAATCAATATCTAAAGGTGGAGAAGAGTAGTTATGAATAAGAGAAAGACAGATGATATTTAGAAGTTTCTCAGTCCAATCCTCATACTTGTCATAAATAAAATCAAATAGATTTAAGCTGGTACACCAGTCTCAGATAAGGCAAACAAATGAATTGGATTAAATCCTAGCTATTTCAAGACTGTAATAATTGTAACCAAACATGATATAAAATGATAAACATGGTACACCAACACCTAAAAGGTTTTTGCATATTATTTATGCACTTAAAATGAATCTGAATTCACTCAAATCATGAAAATACATAAATTCATCAACCTAGACTGATTTTTTTAGCACCTTGAAAGCAGTCTTCACACAATCAGAAAAGCCAACAACTAAATGGTAAACACAACTACAAGCCTATGACTCCCTAAAGCTTTGAATAATCTAATTAGAAGCAAAAACTGATTGAGGTTTGCCACAGAAGAAGGAAAAAATCTCTCACAAAATTACTTTCACATCAAACACAACTTAATAATCATGAAAAGCAAAGCAAAACCCAGAAAGAATCATCAACAAAAGAGTAAATCTTGAAAACCTCACACCCACAACAATTAAGAAAGCTTAAACATGAAGATAAAAACAGAGAATTGTTGGAGTAGGAATTAATGTTACCTGAACAGTGGCTTTTTGATCTGAGACAACAGGCTCTGTGGTAGCCATGGGTTGAAGATGAGAAGTACAGAGTGTGTAGGAAAAGGAATGAAATCAAGAAGAGTGGTTACTGGTTTTGGAACTCTTTTATCAGTTTGTGAGAGTAGAGATGATTGAAGAAGGTGGAGAGGGAGAGAAAGAGAATGAAAAAGCCACAACAAAAAAGTGAGCCCCCACTGAAGAAAATATGGAAAAAGAAGAAGACAGGAGGTCACATGAGCTGGTGTGTATGTATGTAACTATGTGCATATGATATGAAGGAGTGGAATTATGGTTGGAATACCATCAATTCCAAAAGACAACTCACATCCACCAATTTTAAAAATTAAATAAATCTATGCATATGCATCAATGATTCTATCATCTTATTTTTCTTTTATTGTTTTTGATTTCCAATTCAATCCAGAAGGATAATAGTGGGTGTCAACTGTGGAACCAAATGAGCCAGGCCCTGTCCCTCTTCTTGGAATATTATTATTGATCCGGATCAATTTTCCCAAAAGTATAAATTTCTTAGCGATATGTATGATTGAACATAAAAAGAATGAGAACCAAATATGCAACGTTAAGTAGCAAAATCCAAATGATTTCTTTCCGCAAAACATTATATATATGAGACTATCTATTTAGGATGTTTATAATAAATTATACGTTGGGAATACAAATAATTTACAAGTGAAAACAACCAATATTGATATTAGAGGGATTGCATTGTATGAGGACCACAATGCCAGCAAATGAACAGGTAGATACACTTGGGAATGTCCTTTTCTGGATATTTTGTACGTATTCCTTCAATCACTCTGTTACAGATTGGACAGCCAAAATTTCCATTGTTCATTGTGATAAGAATATTAATTATACTTTACAAATATTTTTTTTACTAATTACTCTATACGGAGATTAAACTAAATGGTTGAGGGTCCGCAGCAGTAACCCACTTGGGGCAGCAAAGTATATATATATATATATATACATTATGATCAGTATCTAAAAGCAAAAGTGAAAAAAGTTAGGGTTAGATTAGGTGTGGCCTGGCCAGCTTGAGAGAGAAAGTTGGTCGGTCAATGAGGTTTCATGGAAGCTTTGTTAGGAAAGAAGCATGTTGTGTGAGACCAAGATCATGTGGAGAGGGCCACGCCCACATTTCACCTTTTCAATGCCAATGCAATGGACCACTGTACTACTTTTTATCTCTTACAACTATACCAATACCAATATCATAACCATTGAATATTAATTAGAGGCTTCGTATACATCGATAATACACCGTTAATTAAAACCCAAGATGGGTCTTCTGAATTTCATCTTTGGTGTGAGTGTAATTATTTTTATCATTGTGAAATAAGAATGTATAAATGTAGATTCTTAAGAAAATTTGAGAGCTAATGTTGTGCGGATGACATAAATGAATTTCGAAATGTGAGAAAAATTTAATATCTTGTTTACTCAGGTGGCCCGACTGGGTCCAAGAGGCTTGACTTGAGTCAATGTGATAGTCATAAAGGCCTTGGAGGTGCATCCATGAGGCATAATGGTTTAATGTATTGTCTCATGAGTTTGGAGTTCTCGAGTATAGTTTTATGAAGGAGTTGAAGGCTCGTGAGAAAGTATATGAGGTGATGAAGGGTCCTCTAATTGGTTTACTCGACATTGAGGTCTCACAAAGAGTCTCATAAGGTGTTGAAAGGGTCACAAAGGGGTTCATGCACACGAATGTTTTACGAGGGGGTGAGATCCATTTACGAGTAGTCTTTGCTTAGAAATTGGTCACATATAGTGGCCGGGATCTATATATTTTATTTTTATAGGGATATCGAATGGGGATTGGATAAACAATGTCGATCGTGTTATTTGATTTCAAGACTCGATAAGATGGAATTAGATGTCGTAAGTATTATAAATGAAGTACCAACTATCATTGGAGCAGTTGGCTTAAGGTGTTTGCTTCTCTAGAGATCTCATATTTGAATCTCGATTGATACGCTTCCTTATATAAAAAAAGTAACATAAATGAGGTTGGAAGGCTTGCATTAGGTTAAGGTTCTTGCGGGATCCATCTGACATCAAATATGAGTAAAAGAGTCATTTAGCTTACTATTGAGGTGAGGTAAGCCCATCCAGTTTAATTGTGATCTGTTTCAATCCGTTTGAGAATGATGACCATCAAGTAATATGACTCATATATGACCATCAAATATATATCCTATTGTATTTTATTTTTATCCAAGTCAAACAAATGTATCACTATTATTGATAACATCTTATAATGAATTTCTTTTTAAGGGCCTTAATATTCTCTTTCTAATTAACAAATTCCTTTACTCAACCTACATGGATTGAGAATATAATTTGATGGTTTTTTAACCTAGTGTCACTCACACTTGCTCGAGTTCAACAAATTCCTTATGAAATTTGTTGGAGAATAGTATTAAAAGAATAAATGATGAGTTCAACTATAAGATTGATTTCTTAGTTAGTTATTTAATGTGATATCGGAAATTAAGGTCACATGTTCAAATAATTATACCCCCAAAATTTATATAATTAAATTTTTTTTATCTATTCTCTCACATTAGGCTTATTGATTTTTTTCTTGCCCACTTGGGCTCTTTATCTTCTCTCATCGGGCAACCTTTCTATTCAACTCTTCTTTGAGTCTTCTATATAACTCTTTATCTATTATTCAAGCCTACTTGTGCTCTCTATCGTCTTCTATAAAGTTAAATTTGAAAATGAGCTCATATTTATTTTTTTTTAGTCTAACCATAAAGTTAAAAAGGAGAAATGATGTTATCTATCTTTCTTTTGAAGGAGAGCTTGTTAAAATATACTATGAAATAGTCCCAATGAGGAAAGGCAAGTTTGTATGGAAGATATAGGCATATCCATGTGGCAGGATGAGTGGTGAGGCTGTAAGGACCAAGTTGTGAGGAGTGATATATTGATGCCTACACATATACCTATCTACATGTGGTTATTCTCAGGCAACAGACACAGACACATTAGTGTTTAATTAAGATAATTGTAATAAATAAAGTGAAGAACTTATTATCTGAACTACATCCTAACGTACACGTTGCCTATTGGCCATCCTACCCAACCTATTGTCACATTGCTGGGTCCATGACCATGACCATCAACATGCATTATCATATATTCATATAACATAAGACGCTATATAATTGCATGCATATATCATCTATATATACATTCTACAAGAGGATGGTAAATTTAAATTGTATAGACAAAAACGCCAATAAATATGAAAAGATCCACCCCCATTAATGGGCTTAAAAGAGAATATGGGCCAATCACAAAGTTAAGATCAGCCCATTGTTCAACGAAAATTCAACCCAACTTCTCTGTTTAAGAGAGCAGTACTGTATTGTGATTTGTGAGCAACTGCAGATGAGATTGAGTTAATATCTGTACGTAGAGAGAAAAAAAGTGTTGCATGGTAGTGAAAGCATCAACGTGTTCCATCGTCAGCCAATCCTTTGATCCCATGGCCACCACTTAAATTCACAACCATTCTCCCATACCTACCACTATTCAATTTGTCAACAAATGACATATCATCCCATCCTCATCGTCACTTCAAACATGATATATCAATATGTACGTAGCTAACTTATGAGATCTTGACGAACCTCTAGCTACCTAGCTAGCTAATACTGAAACAGTGAAGCTCCATATATATATATATATATATCTAAAGAATTGAATAATGGAAGCTCAAGATCAAGGCGGTGCAGCAGCAGCAGCAGGTTCATCGTCTTGTACCTCCTCATGGACGAAGCAGAAGAACCATGACAGTTACTCTAATAATTCCAAACCCTTCCCTCATTCTCTACTTCACCACACTGACAACGAAACCAAACTTGGTCCGTCATTGCCGCTCTCTTCTAATGGTACTACTACGTCTACTAGTAATTCCATCGTTAATTTGATTCTTGTTATTTTGGTTTTGATTTGTGTGTATATATACACAGAAGATAGTGATGAAGATATGTTTACGGTTCCTGACGTGGAAGCTCCAGCGGCGGAGTCGGGTTCTGGCACCATCACAAGTAGAATTGGTGGTGGTGGTGGGATGATGAATCAAGAACAGCTTCAGCAACAATCCCAATCATCGAAGCGACGCAGCAGGGGACGAAACCCAGTTGACAAGGAGTACAGGAGGCTCAAGAGGTATATATCCCCATTAATTAATTAATGGGTTAAAGTTATCATCATCTTTATCTATATGCTCATATCACAATTAATTATTCTACTGTTTCAAAAATTATGAATAATACTCAAACTACACAATTTTCATTACTAGTTCTCATCATATATACTTGCTTCAAACTAAAAAGAATCACCATTCTTTTATGCATACAATCAATATTAAACATTTTTACAATGAGATAAAAATATTAAGATTTAATCCATTCTACTAAATAGAACATGTACTCCAATAAAAAGAAATCTCATATAGCTGTTCTGAAATTTTAAAATAAACCCTTGTGGTTTGGGCCTTCTCAGCATTTTAGTCAACTGAATCATCAATGACTCAATTTGGTCCGTATCTGTATGATGAGGAGATTGGATCATCAATTCAACTATGCTGTTAATTCGTGTACTAGTGTTAGCATGTGGACTTGAAGCCCAAATTTTACATGCACAATGCCCGTTTAAAATGGACCAATTATTTAACTCTATTTTATTTTAGTTACCAAGTCCATGAAGCAGTAAATATGCATTAATGCATACAAAAATTTGGATATGCCTGTTTGTATTGAAATAACTCGTACGTATAAAATTATGTAAGGTGTTAAGTGTGATAATGAGATGCACACAATAGTTTGAACTTTTATTACTAAAAGTTCAACTTTATTAGTAGATTTTTACTTGCGTTTAAGTAACCACTTTTAACATAAAGAGTCGTTTGAGATGTGAATGGTGCATGGTGGGTAGCAGGTTGCTAAGGAACAGGGTGTCAGCCCAGCAAGCGAGAGAGAGGAAGAAGGTTTATGTGAATGATTTGGAAGCCAAAGCCAAAGATTTACAGGACACCAACTCCAAACTTGAACAGAAAATTTCTACTTTGATCAATGAAAACAATATGCTCCGGAAGGTCAATTTATTCAATTTACTACTACTTGTATATGTTTCTTACATTAATTTTACTCAACTATTCGCATATATCGATCATCTATCTCTTGCAGGTTCTATTGAACACTAGACCAAAAGTTGATGACAGCGTTGAACCAAAGCATGATTAGCACTCGAGCATGAGTTTGAGCCTGAGGTGCTTATTTTGATCTTGCAAGCTAAGGTAGCTATTATAAAATATTTTTACAAAACCCCTTTGGACATTATGTAAATTGATACTACCATCTCTTTCAATTCTCTGTGTATGGAGTAAATATTAATTTCCATGGTTATGTCTTCAATATTTTTTTCATTGCACCGGCTATGATCATTGCTTAAATATACTCTACCAACACATGATAACTTTCACCGAAGAATATATATATATGCACACGTGCTTATGACAAAGAAAAGTATTTCAATATATCATATTTGTAGAGATGTTTTGCCTTCTAGTAGACCACAAGAAAAATAAAGTTTCCAAAGTGTTCGATTAATTTTATGCATTTCAAAATGAAAGAGATCCAAAAATAAGAATCACAATTTTGAATATAACTTAATGAAAAACAAATATTTAATTGCATGCGAGGGGCTATGCATGAACTTGTTTAATTTTAGATTGCCAAAACAACCCAACCAACTCCCCACATGACCCCTAAACTCATTAATCCTGATAGCTCCAACTCGCTTGTCTTCTAGCCAGGGGGATCCCCCACTAGATATGTTATGTCGGGGACAATATTAGAGACAAAGATTATACATGCACTTATGTAAAAACAAATAATCACAAACACAAATTCCTAATATTGTAATATAGACTTACAGAGAGACATATGTATGTTTATAGGAACCCAAATCATGAACAATAACCCTAAATCCCTAATCATGAACAAAAACCCTAAACAAAACATAACCATGAACAAAAACCCTAAATTGAACATAACTATGAACAAATCCAAGACACTTAACAACATTCCAACACTAATTAGAACCAAATCATGAACAAAAAACCTAAACCAAACCTATTTTTAAACAAATCAGAGACACAAACTAACATTCAGACCCTATTATAACTAAATCAAATAAAAAACTCTGTTCATCGACAAAACAGAGACACAATCAACATGACAACATGCATACAATCAGCTAATCAAGTGCAATATATGCAAACTAATTAATACAAAGCAAATCAACATGCATGCAAAAAAAGGGAAAGAAACTAGAGAGAGAGCTCAAATTTACCTCAGTTTGTGTAAGTGGACTTGAATCCACAGAAGGTCTGATCGATCCAGCATCCATATCGA
>JAYMTE010002708.1:0-10785 GCA_036897545.1 Pelargonium fulgidum
TATTCTAGATACTTGACTACTAATTAAATGGGCCTAATACATATTTGTCTAAACCCAAGACCCAAAACCCAAAACTTAAATCTTATAGTCCAAATCAAGTTTAACTTTCAACAACAGAGAGTCTAAAAGTATATAACCCTTTCTTTTAAGTTTGAAGTAAACTAAACAAATAATCAGTAAGTGGCCTACTACATTTCCTATGAACCCAAAAACCATTTTAGCATCCATTGACTCCTTTTACAAGACAAAAACAAAGTGGAAGTGTTGGAGCTGAGCGCACCCAACCGCAATGGTAAATCAAAGTGACGCAAAAAGAAAGCCAAGTCAGCAAAAAAAGCCATTTCCACAAAGTTCTCCAAGTGTCGAAGCAAAAGTCAGTTGAATTCCAAGGATTCAATCCAACCATAACAGTCCAAAACCCAATCCCGTAGCCTTCAATTTCAAGTTAAAAAAGAAAAATGAGGAAACAAGTAGACCAAGACCGATCCTTTCTTCTTGTTCCTCCATTGACTCCATCAATCCCCAATAATGGCTCTCAACACCAGACTGAGCCCCCAGTCCGCCGCCGAACTGGCTGTTTCCGTCATCGGCTCCGGCTACGACCTCTGCAACGACCTCCGATTATCGTCCAAGAAGTCCAGAATCATCGAGCTTGACGACGAACGGAGCCGAGACCTGGTCCTCCCTGGGGTCGTCGTTCCCAATGTTCCGTTTTCCGTCAAGTGCGATAAGGGTGAGCGCACTAGGTTTAGCTCCGATGTTCTTTCCTTTACTCAGGTACCTATTTCTATTTCTTCATTTTTCCACTTCACTTCACTTCCTGTGGAGGTCTAGTAGGATATTTATTTACAAATGCCAGTCTTTCAGCCCAATGATTTATTGGCTGATACTCTTCTAGACACAAAGTAAATGGATCCGTGCAGGTACTCCTCGCCTCAAATTCATTGGAATAGGTACGAGTCTAAATTGATGATGTGACATCTCCTCATTGGAATATATTTACTGGTTGAGAATCTCAGCTAATAAAGCACGGTTGAGATTCTTTTTCTCTATAATTTCAAATTCATTAGAATGATTATGAATGTAAATTGATGATGTGACATCTTTTCATTGGAATATATTTACTGGCTGAGAGTCTCAGCCAATAAAGCATAGTTGAATTCTTTTTTCTATATAATTTTTTTCTTATGTATTTTGATCCTCATTGGAATATATTTACTGGGAGTCTCAGCCAATAAAGCATGGTTGAGATTCTTTTTTCTCTATAATTTTTTTCTTATGTATTTTGATTGTTGATTTAGGATAATGTGGTTCTAAGACAGAAGTTGATGCTTGATATGCATGTTTTTTTCTACCAGGCTAAGCTTCTTATGTTGAATTAACTACTTTACTTGAGTACCATGTTTGCTTATTGAGTCCAAAATACCATTGTGCTCCATTTGGAATCTTTGATTTGATTTGAAATTCAATGTTTTGGATTTTAAATGATTGCTTCTATCTCGTAAATTGTAATTATATGGTTTTCCAAACATTATTTTTGTATTTGAAATACAGCATTTCAAATTCTAATTTTTAGTCATGAATTTAAATCAAAGACAACCTTACGTTGCATTTGTGGACATGGATTTGATTTGAAATTCGTCATTTAATATGTTGTATTTCAAATACAAGTATAATGTTTGAAAAATCATAGATATTTAAATGACAAGTTAAGAGTTGTCATTTCAAATCTCATGTTCTAAGCATGTTTTGAATGCTATTATATTTGACTCAATCCAAATCAAAATTCTAGGAGTTCCCAAACACTTCGTCTGGTTCAAATCCAGTATTACATATTAAATGTTGGTTCCCAAACACACCAATTAAGTTTTGCCTGTTTGAGTACTTCATTACTATAAATTATTCACACACTTTTGTTTTATTACGTAGCTGCTGACTTACTGTTGTATCCGTTAAAGTCGATAATGAAGTTCTTAGTTATTTATTATATAGGTCAGGTTGAACTTAATCAGTATAGATCTTTGTGAAGATATATAGAAACATGCACAACTAAATTAACGCATTAGCATAGGGCAACAATAAAACTCATTCTATTTCACAATAATTGTCTTGTATGACTTTTTCAAACATTAGGAACAATTTTGTTACCGCTTGACTATGCCTAACTTTATTACTTCTTCCGTCCCAAAATGAGACTCCTTGTTTCCATCTTAAGAAAATTTTAAGGAGAAGTTAGTTAATATGATATATTTACTCTTGTATTCTCATGATCTTGTGTTAGGGGAAGCTATAAAATTTGTTTTAATTATTCAAAAAAAAAAAAAAAAAAAAAAAAAAACTAACTTGTTATAAGGATACCATTGACAAATAATGTATAGCTACCTTATTAAAAAAGGAAAGCGGACATTCATTTTGGGATAAAAATTCAAGAGAAAAAACATTCATTTTGGGACGGAGGGAGCATATTACTACAACCAACTTTTAAACTCCAATTAATCATTATATGAAGAAAGTGCGGCAGTTATTAGATAACATCCTTTCTTAATATGGTGGACAGTTGTTTTAAAATGGATTGCTAGTCACATGATATTATCCGCTTCAGTGAATGCCCTGCTAATGTTATGAAGTTTCATATCTGTGTGCAGTGTCCTTTGCTTTTTTTTGTTGTCAGTTTGCTTGAGAATCCTAATGTTTCTGGATGAAGTAGTCATGCTTATGAGTAATTAATGTAATGCATTGTGAGTTATGTATTGTGGAGAGCACAAGTTCTGAAAGTTAAAGCTAGTTAGAACTTAGATATTACATTGGGCATCGTTAAATATTTCAATTGAATATGAGGCATTGATAACTTCTCAGTTTTTTTTTTTTTTTTTTCCATACTCACTTGTACAGATGTCGGAGCAATTCAACCAAGAACTGTCTCTATCTGGTAAAATTCCTTGCGGCTTATTTAATGCCATGTTTAACTTCAAGGGCTGTTGGCAGAAGGATGCATCCACCACAAAAAGTCTTGCTTTTGATGGTTGGCTAATGACTCTGTATAACATTGAGTTAGCAAGATCTCATTTAACGTTATCTGAGCAAGTGAAAGAAGAAGTGCCTTCTTCGTGGGACCCTGCTGCCCTAGCTAAGTAAGTTATCAAACTATCAAAAGCTGAATGTCTTTTAGCTCTTACGGATGCATTAGGATTTTGTTTAAAGCACCACCACCATTTCAGAGAATGAGTTACAAACCCTCTGTATATTTGAGCTAATATAATGGGCAAATGCTGCTCACTTTTTTGTGTACTAACAAGAAATTCTGTTGTGCAAGTCAGACAGTTGATAACTTGATTAAATTTCATGGGCATCCACTCAACTGATAAGATTGGTTTTAATTTTTTATACTGAAAGTCTTGTTTTATTAATTGTTATATAAAATTCAAGTTGCAGCTTTCCAGCTTAAATATGTGTGAACTTTGTGAAATATATTTGCTCATCTTCTAATGCACATGCCCAACCTGTCACATTAACTGATTCTTCTGCCATCATTGTGAAGTGAAGATAAGGTTCCCCATTTCTACAGACATTCATATTACCCATTTGACAGTCAAAATGGAAGGAAATTTTTGCCAACTACGTTAAAAATGGGATGTGTATTATATGTCTGGAGATTAATTAAGTTCGTTTTAAAGAAGTATATGATTGTAGAAGTGTCTAATCAGTATAACTTCCTTTAGATATGATTACTGTAAGGAAAAGCTTTACATCTGTCCCTGAAGAAACGAAAGTCTCAATTCCGTGTTGTTATACCTCTTTACCCTTATAATATATTAGGATCAAACTATATAATTTATAATGTAGTCTCATAGTATAAATTTATTATTTTTTTTTATTATATTACAGTGATCTAATATCCTTTTATGTCCAATGACATTTTTTAGCTTCATAGAAAAATATGGTACTCATATTGTCGTTGGGGTAAAGATGGGAGGTAAAGATGTAGTTCACATCAAACAGTTACAAAAGTCAAATCTTCAGCCAACTGAAGTACAGGCATTGTTGAAGAAATTGGCTGATGAGAGGTTTTCTGAAGACAAAACAGCAACTGGAAGTTTTATGGTGAATCCTGCTGATTTATCTGGAAAACTTAAGGTATGTCGTCATTATTATTGTCAAGCAAGTTAATAAGAGTAGAGAGGTGAATATACAATGCATTAATGATTGATATTCTCATCTTTCTTTATTTTCACATTCTCTTCCCTCTTTTCTCTAGTCTCTATAACAATAGAACTTGGTGGGCTGCCCACTTTAAGAAAAGCATTTACATAATTGATTTGCTATAAGTCTATCACTAAGTAGCGTTTTAGCTTTCAAAAATGCGAACACTAATAAGTTGTGCACTTGTTCATATCTTGAATTCTGGATTAGGTATTTGAAATAAATAAATATAAAAAATAAACAAAAAGAGATTGATAGTTAGATTCCAGACAAATTAAGGTTTGGAAACAGATTTAAAACTTGGAAGTATTTGCCACCTGCAATGATATACTACTTGTTTTCAAGCTTGCTTAGTTTGTGTTACCCAGATTGTTATAAATGCTATTTGTATCTACATCCAGTTGACAGTTATTTGCGTGGAGTATAGTTTCCAACAATCTAAGATATTTAGTGCAAACAAGGACTGCTGATAATACTTTATTGAAGTTAAGATACTTTCTGAAAGGGATATTATTAAGATGCTTGTGGATGCATAAGGAAAACTTTAAATGAACACTATGTTTCAGCAGTTTCTTCATCAATGGCAAGTTTTGGACCTGGTAATTTTTACTTTAGTTGTTACATTTTTAAATAACTGTTAATGTATTCCACTTCGAAACTCGAAAAGAGTGTGAAGTTTGATATTAATTAATTTGCTAGTTGGGCCCTCCACCTAGTAGCTTAAGCTTTTAAGCTGAAGTGAAGCTTAACATGGTATTAAAACTGATTTGATATGGGCCTAGTAACCTGTTTGTGTTGCCTCTTTGTTAATTCTTGGTCCACGAGCATGGGCCGTTTTTTTAATCCAGACTGCAAATGAGGGGGAGCGTTTAAGTATCCCTTATCGTAAATCTTGGTCCCCGAGCATGGCCCATTTAGTCATCCAGGCTGCACATGTCGTAATTCTTGGTCCATAAGCATAGCCCGTTTTGTTATCCAGGTTGCACGGGGGAGTATTAAATTATCCCTTATCGAAAGAATGTGAAGTTCTTAAGACAAAAATGTGTTCCTTTCCTTTTGGCTTGGCTCACGGCCTATTATATAAGTAGTCTGAAATTACATAAATATTGAGGTGACCAAATTACCATATTAACTGGGTAGCATAATAAAATCACCACTCTGACCCAACAACACAGCTTCAAGGAAACTTGAAGATTTTGATCATCAATGTTAAACCGAGATAGCAGAAACTAACAAATCATACCGGATGTAAACAGAGGAGGAGGCTTAAATTGACTCTTTAGAAGGTCATAAGAGTGATGAGTGTGACCACCTCATCGTGCTGTTCACACTATACCATACCTAATTTTTACTTTATTTTAGTGCTAATCAGGAAATAGTGGCATCTTGATACTTTGTTTACATACAAGACAGTAATGTTAATTGTGAGTCTCACTTTTATGACCTGGAACATGTTCTAGTTACATATGCTAGAAATACAAAAAAGTAAGATGAACTAAATATCAAAATTTGTTCTAATACTGGTCAATCTCAGCAAAATTAAGTGTCAATCTTCAAACATGTTTTTGTATTTATTTCATGGCTTCCAATATATTTAAATTTGATTACATGAAATATTGAATAACAAGTTTCGATGAGTTAATTTGATTACAAGTTGCGTTAAGTCCTCATACTGTAATATTCATATTGATTGTTTCAGGATGAACATTCTATGCCCTGGCATCTCCGTGGAGTACTTGCTGGCACTCATCTGCCTCCTGTCATTACCCGCTCCAAGAATGATGTAAGCATATTTGTATCCATTGTAATGGTTCTGGCTTTGTTTTACATCTGCCAAGCTCCTGGGAACATATGTTGATTTATCTATTAATGTAGGAGACTGAGACCATTTGCGTCCGAAGGGGAGGCACTGACATGGGTCAAAGTCATAATCAATGGCTGTCAACCATATCTCAGTCACCAAATGTCATATCAATGTCTTTTGTACCTATAACTTCTCTCTTGAGTGGGCTGCGAGGCAATGGGTTTCTAAGCCATGCAGTGAATCTGTACCTTAGATGTAAGTTGTACCTCTGTCCATACTCTCATCAAATTATCTCCAAGTGTCTTGCATTGCAATATATAATTTTTTACAAGTATTTATCTGATCAAAATGCTACCATATGTCACTGCAATTGATTACATCATGGTTGAAACTGGTATGGATTGGTAATGGTTTTGGTAATTCATGCAGACAAGCCACATATAGAGGAACTCCACCAATTTCTGGAATTCCAGTTACCCCGACAATGGGCTCCAGTTTATGGTGATCTTCCTCTCGGTCTGAGGCGCAGAAAACATGTTTCCCCATCACTTCAGTTCTCGTTTATGGGCCCCAAGCTTTATGTAAATACTACTCAGGTAATGTTAGACTTGATTTTAACTTTTGTAAATATATGATGAATCACATAAACCCTTATCAGTACTACCTTGTTTTGCTAGTATTTTCTTTTCAAATTTTCGGTTCCTCATTTTTTAATTTGCAGGTTGACTCGGGAAATAGGCCAGTGACTGGAATCCGCTTATACTTGGAGGGAAAGAAAAGTGACCATTTGGCAATTCATCTCCAGCATCTCCAGAGTCTTCCTAATATACTTCAGCTGTCAGATAATAACAAGTGTTACGAGCACATCCATCCACCAATTGAGCAAGGCTACTTAGAACCAGTCAAATGGAGCATATTTTCACATGTTTGCACAGCCCCTGTGGAGTACAATGGAGCCCGAATCGATGACTCTGCTTCCATTGTGACAAAAGCCTGGCTTGAGGTCAAGAATATGGGAATGAAGAAAGTTCTTTTCCTGAAGCTGGGATTCTCAATGGCAGCATCAGCAAGGATACGCAGGTCAGAATGGGAAGGACCCGCAACTTCATCTCGGAAATCAGGAGTCATCTCAATGTTGATGAGCACAAGATTCAGTACAGGATTGAATACACCGGAAAAGCCAGTCAAAGTGGATTTGAATTCAGCAGTTTTCTCTGGAGGACCTCCTTCACCATCAAGGGCACCGAAAATGTCAATGTTTGTGGATACAAAGGAAATGGTGAGAGGTCCAGAAGAACCGCCTGGATATTGGGTGGTCACCGGAGCCAAACTTTGCGTAGAGGACGGTAGAATCTCCACCAAGATCAAATTTTCTTTGTTAGCCATAATGTCTGAGGACTCTATGATGTTGATGTGAGAAGAAAACACAGTGTAAGATATATAGATGCATTAAAAGTTTAAGTTTGCTGTAAATGCATCATGTGTATAGACATTACTTACTGTACATCATAACTATAGCAGCAATAAGGTCCAAATGGTGATTCTTGTTGTCCAAAACTTGCTGCACTGTATATTTGGGTTTAGGATGGTCCAAGAAAGATATGAAACATCTCCCTCAAATTTTTCATACCGTGCTCAGAATGAGTGCATGAGGACATTTGCATTTTCTCTCCTGTATAGGAACCCTACTCGACATCTTTAGTTCTATTCTAAAGTCTTCTTAGGGTAATTGCATATGCACTCTATTAATCTGTCACTTAAACGAAATGTGTTACTTGCACTTTTTTAACAAGAATTCGACCCCTACGAACTTACACACACCCACTGAAAGCTCACTCTTTTATTACTTTGTTTAGGTCGATATCTTATAAATGGGTTCTTTTTTCTATTCTATTACAAGTATATAATGTGGTTAAGTAGCAATGACTTGGTTTCTACCAATATGTTTTGTGTAATGCCTTGCGCGCGCAGGAGCACTGAACGGGAGGAGTCCTCTTAACTATAAAAATTATAATGACTCCTCTTATTATGTAATTTTGTCAGAAAGCTTGAAATAATCGTAAAGTAATGTATAAAATTCTCAATTTCTCCTAATCTAAGTAATCTCTTTTATTAGTGGTTTGTATCCTACAAAATCGGTGAAACTGCAACTGACTTATTTTATTTTAGCAAATAGTAGTCTTGTATTCTTTTGAGAAAACACAGAAAAAAGACGATTATAAGCCAATTGTGTATAAAGGGCTCCTTGTTAGTGAATAAAATTGGATAAAGAATTTGTGAACACAAACAAATAAGGAAGTCTTGCCTTAAGGTTCTTTAGGGTCTCATGTAATGCCATGGGGTTACCTACCCTAACCTTTAAATAAGAGATGATTAATTATAAAAAAGTATGGGTTGAAGTCCTATATACGAGTAATTATCCTCCTGTAAAGTCAAATCATAGACTTAGAAGTCTCGTAACAAAACAAAGTATTATTTCTTCTGTATAATATGAGATTCTTGTACTAAAGAAGCAAGTTAATTCTTAGGTGTTAGCGGCATTTTACGACAAAAGTTGTTACTTAAGGAAATTCTACCCAAAAAATTTGAAGATTACCAATTTGGTCATCAGAAGTACGATGAATGGGTCAACATATGAGTTCGAAGAGAAAAACTAAGGAAAGGGTCGATGTCTACGGGATCATCGGTCGACGAACCATACATCAGAGGAGGAGGATCGAATCAACTTTCTTACAAGGTCACACTCCTCGGAATTTTTCATTCCCTAGCATGATTCTACATATAGGGTTGAACTCCCTGAGAATCGTTCTCTGATTAAAAGTACCAGATGGGGTGCGACTCCCCAGAACACATTCCCAAGACATCGTCCTCATACCTTTAGAAAGATCACGTGGACAGCACAAGAAAAGACCTTAGGATTGACGAGGATCATCCAATGTTAACGCGCATAAGCGATTGGGCGGGAATGAAAGTTTAAATCAATCCTTCTCCTCAGGCACGAGGGGAAGTTGGAAGTGGAGTGTAACAAACTCTGTAACAAACTTTCTAACAACCTCGTCGCCAACTGGACAAGTTGGACCGTGCGCTGCAAGTTTACGGTGACCTGGCCGCCAGCTGGAGACAGCTGGTGCGTGCTAGACAAGTCACTGAAGAATCTATAAATACCACTCTCCTGACATGGAGAAGGGGGGTTGAGAATTTATGAATCAAATTACTATAAAATTGATTCCAGAGAATAAATAAAGATCTTTCTCAGAATTTCTTCGACACAAAATGCAATTTTTAGTAGCGGTTTCCTTTAGTATTTTCAATTCAGACTGATAGAATCATTGAGCATCACATTCACACCTGTGTGTTTAGAGATCATCCGATTTTGATGCATCAGTTGGTTCCATTTCCGGGAACGACTTGAAAGTTATTGTTCCACCTACAGATATTTCGCAGATTTCACTGCTCTACAGTGACGCCTAGACATAAATCTCCTTCTCAGAGAATTCGCGCGGCAACAGATGTTACAGTTCCGCTGCCAGATAACGATCGGAGTCTTCCGTCGTCGCAACGACCACCAGTAATATCTCAAATAAGAGTTCGTGTTGGTCTGGCGAACGGACAGGTAGATGGAGCTCGAGAAGGATTTCCAGATTAGCGACCTAGAGATTTCGAGGAAAGGAGGAACGCTCATGCCGCTCACACGCGAAGATCTTCGACCTCTAGATCGCATTCACGAGACGCTACAGTTCCACCAACAGCCAGAACTCTGACAACAGACCGCGAGCCCACAGCAGAGAAGAACAGAGCCGGAGAAGGACTCGATGAAACTCTAGTAAACAGTATGAGTGTTGCAGTAGAGAATTTCAGTAATTTGATGACAACGTTCTTGCACGCGATTGATTGTTAACATCGACTTCCAATTCCAACGCCGATCGGAGCAGCTAACCATCGGGAAGTACTGATACAGGCAGATTGTCACGACAACCACGAGAGAAATAACACTCAAGGTCGATTTGATCCCTTAGGTGTTCGATCTGGTGACCACCACACTAGACTTTTCAACCAAGCCATCCGCGAATCTCCTCGCCATCGAGTCAGAGATCGGCGTAACATTGATATTGAAGACTATAACGGATCCAATACCAGCGAGTCTAATACGCATGGATTGTACCCTTAGAGAGCGGCGACGCCCCTCAGATGGAAGAGAAGGTCTCAAGACCATCTCCCCCAGCCAGACCCTCTTCCTCAAGTAGAAATTTAGGCTATTCGAGCTCAAATAGCCGAGACCTCAAAATCAACGTCTATGTCGACTTGTGCAAGTAATCCATTGTGTGCCCGACTTTGAGCGGTTCCTCTAAAGTCAGGGTTACAAACAAATTTAAAAGATTCAAAGTACAAGGGACTCACCCTAGCTATCGACCACTTGACTACTTTTGAGCTGAGGATGGCACAACAGACCAATTGTGACGCTGCGTTCTGTCGGGTATTTGAATCAACACTAGCAGGTCAAGCATTGTCTTGGTACCGAAAGCTCTCAGCTGAGGGGATAACCTCATGGGAGGACTTTAAAGCAAAGTTCCTGGCCCGATTCGTATCTGCTGGAGAAGCTCCTAAGCGCAACACCTATATGATAGGTGTAAAATAGAGGATAGGCGAATCTCTCGCCAGCTATGTGGAAAAATTCTGTATTACCGTTCATGAGTGTTTGGATCCGTCCAACGATCTAATCATGACAGTCTTCCATGGCCGAGGGATAAGCATTTGCAGAGGTCCTACGCAGATGTACCACC
>JAYMTE010002709.1:0-10784 GCA_036897545.1 Pelargonium fulgidum
TGATTTTAAGATTCAATTGATTCATGAATTGATTTGTTAAATAGCTCAATAATTTATTTTATTGTTGTGATTAATTGTTCAATAAAACTCATATTCCAATGAAAATTCTGATTCCGGCAAATTTTTTTTAAAGAAATTTGAAGATTATGATAAAAAAAATTTTAATTCCAGCAATTTTTAAATTTTTCAGCCGCCGGAATCTTCAATTAGTCGCCGGAAAATTCAAACCTCGAAGAACAACAATAATAAGGGTAAAAAATGTATTTTATAAATAATTAGAGACATGTGCCATGCATGTGAAGAGAGAGTGTGTGTTTCAGTTAGATTTAACTGACAGAATAGTAATTTGAATAGTTTATGGGGGTAATGTGTCAAGACTGAAAGTTCTAGGGATATATATGTTTTAAGTGCAAAGTACATAGGGATAATATGTAATTACCCCTTATTATTATTATGATTTCTGGGTGAAGATTGTTTTTTCTTCTTACGGGTTTTGGTTTCTTGATGATATTTTGGGCTATGGTTACAAACTTCTTGAATAAGTTTGTTTATTTTGCAAGAACATATGGATTTTTTTAATTTAATTTTATGATATGCTTGAATGTTTTGAAAATTGGATTGAATTGTTGAGTTTAATGTATCCATTGATAATTAAATGTTAATGTTACACAAAAAATTGTATCTAATAGCTAGCTATTGGACTAGAATTGACAATTTAATTTTTGGGTTGGGTTAGAGCTGACAAATCATGTGTAGGTTGTTGACCGCTTACTCTTAACCCAACCCAATCTGCGCACATCCATCCAATCCAATCCAATAAATTTTGGACAAATTTAATCCGATCTAAAATATTATCAAATCGGATCTCATGTTTCAATTTGAAATCCGAACTAAATCTAATACGATCGATTGCCACCTCTAGTCTTGTCCGACCTGAAAATTGGTCAGGCCCGGTACTAGTAACACTACTCAACTGTTCACAAAAGCACTACATTCATTAACTTAACACCATTTTGCTACATACAGTCCTTATATTACATTGAACAATTTATTCAGTTGTTCACAAAAGCACAACATTTAAGTTACAAACACAATCCTATTCCTTTACTTCACAAACTTGCATCAGCTAAATATTTAAAATCTCCTTCAGAACAGAGGATAGGCAATCCAGGGATTTTTCTTCACGTTTTCGAGCATGGAGTTTGCAGAGAGCTTTACCTGCAATTCTCCAAGGGAAGCTGCAATACCGGACGTACCCAGTTCTCCGAGCATAGTCGTAAGCGATGTTATATATCGCCAGAGCTTCGTCAAAGATCTCTTCTATGCTTCTCGGGCTCTCTTCAAATTCCGGTGCATCATATAGTAACTACACCAAGAAGATGGAATATCAGAATGGGATATTGAAGAGTGTTGCCTACTCGATTTGGATATGAACAAGTGAGCGCCGGAAATCCGATCCGGCATTAAGCAGCAGATTCGGATCACATGATATAGACCTGACCGATTTTCAGGTCGGGTTTATCTTCTGGGCAGGATCAGCCAGACAAACTCGCACGAATCCACATTTACGCTAAATCCCAAAATCCAACACGATTTGCGGTCCCTTTAGGGTCAGATTCGGTTAAGGTTTTGTCCTACCCAAAATTTGAATTGCCATCAACTGGGAAGATATTGCTATATTCAAGATTCTAAAGTACACATACTCCATTTTTGACACAGTTGGCTACATGAATTCTTCAACAACACTCTTTGCGATCCTTTTATCGTATTCTCTCCCTCCACTTCTTCGTATCTAATGTTATCCCTCCACTTCTTCGTATCTAATGTTATCTCTCCTATTTAGCTGTATTATTACAGGTTTTTATTTTCTTTTTCTTTTTTCTCACTTTCCTTTTATGACAAATTGTATATGAAGACTTCATAATTAGCTCCATTTGCGGATAGCTCTTTGTACTTGCAATTTCTCATTCAATCTAGCTCTTTGTACTTGCAATTTCTCATTCAAGCTATGTAAAACCAATGGTGATAGTAAGGGTGAAATGAGAAGATTGAAGGGAAAAAAAAAAAAATGAGGGCCTTTCTGCAAATGGGGCCAAGTATAATGTACTTATCGGCAAGTTACGGGTATACTCAGTTTCGGTTTCTCTGATCAAATTCT
This sequence comes from Pelargonium fulgidum, assembly GCA_036897545.1. NCBI lineage: Eukaryota > Viridiplantae > Streptophyta > Magnoliopsida > Geraniales > Geraniaceae > Pelargonium > Pelargonium fulgidum. The sequence continues at coordinate 2,159 of JAYMTE010002709.1, forward strand.
CACTTTCTATCACGAGAGCACGATCTTCCTATGCTGTATATATATGTCTAAACCTTTGCAAACTCTTTGGAACCCGACATTTTTAAAAAAAAAGTTGTTTATCACAAACTCTACTGATCATACTCATATTCCCCTCAAACTTGACTAATGAAGACGGAAGACTCACCTGTTTGTACTTTTTTATGACTTCAGCGGCATCATCTTTATTGTCTTTATCAACGCTAAGTGCAGCTCTCATCTCCGATCTGTACTCATTATAGCGATCTTCCCACATTTTATAGCAACTATCAGACACTTCAACATTGAAGCAAGGAAGTTTCCAAATTTCTGCACAGCAATGTAATGATTTCTCATGTTTCAGATAATTTAGAAATTGTACATTTTCAAAAGGGTACCATCGTATCGTATGACGTACTACTTCCGTCCTGAAATAATCGTCAACTTTCCTATTTTCATAGAGATTTAAGGATTAGTTACTATCATCATTCCCTATCCCATGTTAGTAAATGAATACTAATACCTATTTTCCCAACAAATATAGGAGATAGAAACGAAGGTGGTATACGAACAAATAAATAAGGTTAGTTGAGTCATATCACATAATCTCAATTCATGAAAATACCGTTAAAATGACACTTTTTTTTAGAAACAGAAATAATGTTAGTTGAGCCATTTCACATAATTTCTTAATTCGAGAAAATAACGATAAAATGACACTTGTTTAGAAACAGAGGTAGTATAGAATTAAGAAGCATAAATAAAGACTGACCTCTCACTTCGATATCTTCATCTTCATGCAATTTCACAGTCTCGAAAATTTGTCCCAGAATAGAAGTCGACTTGTAAGAATTCTGTCTTTCCATATAATGAGGAAACATTGATGCTCTTAGCTCCTTAGGAACTTCAATCTATTTTTCGCAAAAAGAAAAGAGGAAAGCACACCCGATTTCAATAGAAATCAAAGGTAATAAACTTATAATTGCCAGCCCTACTCTATACTCAGAATGAAGAGCAAATATTGAAAGAAAGCAATGACTCACCTTTACACCACCCTTTTTGGGGGCATCTAAAGCATCATAGTATATATCAATCAATCTGAGCAATTTTTCCTTCAAAACTTTTTTCTCATCCATACTTTCATCTCCCAGAGCCAATAGTCGATCCATAAATGCCAGCCAACAATCAGCTGCTAGACTCCGAGCATAACTGCAAACAACAGAAAACATTTCAGATACCAGAACACAAATTTATGGCCAGCAATGTATGAATTTTATGTGACAGACAAGCGCAATCTGTCAACCACCATGTACAAATTCTAAAATATTTACAACAATGGTGTCCAATAGAAAATGGAAATTACAAAAAGAGGGGGGTAAATACCGAAATGAAGTTAACATTTTGTACATACGAGCAAAAGTTACTAAAATATCCAGTGTTTTGAAGGTACATAGTTAACTGCATACCTTGGCTGAAACCTAGTAGTCAAGAAAAGATCAAAAAGCTCATCTTCGAGTTTCTCAGGTGAAAGTTCACTCGGTTTTGTATTATTCACTTGAGGTGTCGAGGAAGCAGATGTCCAACATTCACTCTGTTTAAAATACTCGAGTAGCTGAAAAAAATTACATAAAATATATCGATTTTGCAAAAAGTTAGTAATTGCCTAAATCATGGATAGAAAAAGAAGGATATATGCAAAACACACTAACAACATGAACAAGTACAGAGAGTAAAATATAAATCAATAATCATATATAAGCTGTCAGTTGAATAGAGCTGGTAATTTGTGTGCGCCTGTCATGTCCGTGCATAAACGAGCACAACATGTTTCACTAAATGGGTCGGAATGACTAGATTAAACTTCCAAATCATAACCCCCAAGTGTGTGTGTTACACATATTGGGCAGGTCAAAACACAACTAATTAATTATGCGTACTCAACACAAACATGACACGATTAGAAAATAAGAGATCCCAAACACCCTAACTTTGTGTCGTGTCTGTCTCGTGTTGAGAACCGAAGTGCCAGCTGTAGTTGAAATTGAGTTATTCTAACCTGCGGATTTCTTGATACAAAGTACAGATCTCCATCAAAATCTCCACCTGCTATTTCATCCCCCACATTCCGCGGGCCATTTATAGAGAAGAAAATAGCATACTTGGCATTGCCAATAAAATCTTCCAAAGCCTTCACGTACGTAGCCTTCAAAACATGTATATCTCCGAAATGTAGGCCAGGATTCCGATACACTAACAACTTTCCTGAAATTTGTCCATTGTCACTGCCCATCACAACAAACAGAAGAAACATAGTAAGTACTAAAAAATATTGGATAACAGGTTGGCTCATTCTGCAATCTTTGGACTGAACAATAAATTGAACATAGTCCCTAAAAATCGGTTATGGACTATTTTTAATGGAAAAAGCCCTTATGCATTTGACAAAATATAGTTCCCCCCATCTAATTAACCCAAAACTAAGCAAGACTCAAGTCTGAATGTTAGCAATCAGCCAATATCTACTAGATTGACTTTGTATGAATGATGAAAGAACAGAAATATGTACAGAACAATGCAAACTTCATCACTCTGCAAAATTCCAGTGGGATCAGCTGTTCCGATCAAGTAATAACATTCAGGAATAGGAAGTCTTCCTCCTTTAAGACCCTTCTTTTCCTCCTTCACCATTTGAGACAGACGATACTGCATAAATGGCTCATCAAGAGGAACCCCGCATAAAATCATCGTAGCCTCAATGTTATCATCCATTTCACCATGGTTTAAAGCAACTGCACGCAAAACTAAGCAGTTTACAAGAACTTCCTAAAAATAGCTAAAATCATTCTGACAGTGTAAGTGCATGAATTAAAAGCATTACAGAAAGCTAAAAGATAAACCAATATCACTATGCACTTACACCAAACCTGATTCTAATATATTCGCAACATTACCGTAGATAATTTCCCAAAGAAAATAAATGAAAAGAAATTTAATAGAAAGAATATCATATTTGGAAAATTACCTTTTAGTGCTGTTCGTTTATCGGAGAAGGCAAACCGAGCATCATCTAATGCATTTTTAAGTAAACCAAGGAAGTACTCATTTGGGACTCCTCCATAGCTAAGAAGTGCAATTAAATTCCTCGACAAATTCGTTCTGTTTGGCTTTTTGCTGGGAGATTAAAAATAAAATGTTGCCTTAAAAACAACAAATAACCATAGAATTGACCTGAGTTTTCTCAGGTTAGAAATTTATACCAATGAAGCAGACATTATCAAGGAAAAAATTATCACTACCCCAGACTGATGTTAGTATGATTTGTTTGTCACATTCAATCGCATTGATCTTTTAATTTGACATCTGTTAGTACTTTCATGTCTTCTTTTAGGGGGTAAGACTTAACAATAATCATCTGTAAATCCCTAGGCCCCATTTGTAGAAATCCTAGAAGCAAGCAACTAGTACCTTGTTCCAACTATCTCCAACGAGTCCTCTGTTTGAGTATCCAAAAGTTCATCCCTTCTAACTTTAATCATAGATGGTCGAATCTGAAGTGTTCTTGGAGGAAGCTGCAATATTGATAAAAGCATATATCACTACTAAGAATCACTGCATGCAAAACCTGGGCTTTTGAAACAATAATTTCAATGATTAATATGAACATATTACAAAGACAAAGGCGAGAAATTATAAAGCTTAAAGAGCAAATAGCCACTTATTAAGCATTGCCGGCTTTAATTGAAAAGCATTGACTCCATTCACTGACAGATTTCATCCACGCTAATTAAACAAAAATGAAAGTGATTTCCATTCTTCACAAAATGACAGTGATAGAGAGTAGGGTCTGATAATAACTGATATCCAACTCTTCCAACTCTACAACAGTAATTTCCAAATATAAACTTCTAACTACTGTAAGAAATGTTAATTTGTTATTACATAACCGTTGGAAGTTAGACTATACAAAAAACTTCAATCGAGTTGGATCACATGAATATTAAACAAATCAAAAAGAAAAATGACAAACCATACCTTCTGGTTGACAAGGAAAGTACCCTTGACAGCACAACCATCTTTAAAAAGACGGAACTGAATTAGCAAAGGCTAGAACAAAAAGGAACATAGAAATGAGAACAAATCTGAGTCCTAAGGTAAAAATATAAATATTAGTAGAACATCAGAAAGAGAAACCAAAGCCCAGTTACCGGTTCTGCAAAATGAGATGTTGGCTGTCCTGATTCTAAAAAATTCGCCTGGAAATTATCACAAGAAAATCAAATAAACCTAGTGACTCAAAAGATATTTCATCCAAAACATATATAAAATAATAAACTTTCCAACAATGAGTTAAGATCAATTATTCCTTAAAAAAAAAAATCAGTTTACAGAAAACTGAATGCTGAAGATTACAAAAGTATCCTTATAGAGCATAATGTGATCTATTTAGGGCATGATCTAACTCTTGCACTGTAAAATTGCATGGGATTATGCCCAAAATCAATTACTGCCCAAAATTTTATAAACAATAAGCTAATAGCTCAGTATATTATTTTTGCAAAAGTCACAAACCTCAAAACTGCCATTCTTGGCACTATCTTTGTACAAGTCCTTGGGGCATGTCAAAGCTAAATCCTTGGTGGTGAAACAAGTTCCGTCTGTATGAATAAGAATTTTCCCATCTTTATCACAGACTACATCTCCCTTTTCATTCTGAAACCAAACATTTTTTAGTATTTGATATATATATATATATTGATTAAAAAATATCATTGACAAACAAATAATTTGCAGCCATACCCGACAAGGCACATCTTCAATTTCTTGTATTATCACAGTTGATAATTCAATTTACATTCTGATGGTCTTGGACAGAATAAGAGAAAACCTGTATTTCCATCATGTTCAAAAATGAAGGGAAAATACATTGTTATGATAATTGGAGGGGGATACTCAAAAAACAGATATATTATAAGTATATCAACCTAGCCATGTAGCTGGATACACTGGAAACTGTATGTGCATGCATGAACATGCACCTTGCTTCATAGACTGATTTACCAGATAACTTGTATGGTTTATTCACATCGAAGGATGCATTAGATTCCATTCGGACAAAAAAACATTTCACGGGTGATGATGTTGGACATTTCATCTTCTCTGCTTTGCCTCCATCTTTAAAGACTGAACAAAATAAATATTGATATATCACAGTAGACAATAATACTGCTAAAGCTCTTCAAAATTCCATGCTGGGGAGGACACGGAATTTTCTTGATAAGAGAGTGCGGTGACCAGTAATGCCCAAGAGGATTACAGAATCACTCACCAAAAAATCGATAAAGACGCAAACCAACTAAAATCCCATCCCTTGCAATTTGTTTGTAAACACCATATGACTGCTTTGAGCTGATACCCAGACTACCATTGTCTGTCTCATCTTCTGAAAATTTGACAGCCAAAATGTTTTCATCTCCTAGAACCCTTTGCAGATGGGTTCTTGTGGGGCTCAAGTAAGGACCCTGAATTTGATATAAAGATTCTAGATCAAGCTATAGTAGCAACAGTGTCAAGCCAATAACATACACAAGTTAATGAATTAGATTTTAGCAGCATTTGCATCTAAACTCTTGGCTATGCCCAAATTCCTGTAAAAGTTAGCAGTAACAAAGTATATACTGAAAAAGGAAGCATTTAGCACATGCACATTTATACATTAAGAGTTCCAAAAGTAGAAACATTTGAATCTAAACATATGACAATACCTAGTGGCTTGGTCCCTATAAAATGAGCACAGAAGAGTTATAGAGAACTAGAAAACCATAGAACAAAAACTATATAAATACTTATAAGAAGTTAGCCTTGCATAAATTATCCATAGTATCTCTAATATAAGTTGGTTACAACACATTTCCATAAAAAAACACAAGAGGAAATGCACAATATTAACTAATTTTTACTTCTTTTTGCTCAAAAAGGAAACCCAGACAGACAGAGAGTAATAGAAACCCACAGAGAGACAATGTACACTTCAATGCAGAGGCATACCAACCTTAAAAGTGTAACTTCCATTCGAAGAAACATGACAATGATAAAGGAGGGCCTTTCTGGAATCCCAATCAAGAGACTACAAGCAGAAGATCGTAACAATGAGGGGAAGACCAAACTTCAATAATATTTTAGGACATGAATCATTTTGTATAATCAGAAAAAAAAAAATACTAGTGGAAAACCTCTACAGGGCAACATGTAGAATATAATATTCACCTTTCGCCGCTCTTCTTCCTTGATATATTTCCGGCCCAAAGATCTCCAAACCTCTGACTCAAATATTCCCATTGGCAAATCTTTCCACATCAAAATTTCATTAGCTGATATAACTTCATCATCCAGCTTCTTCCTATTGCATGAAAAATCACATTATATTCTATAAAATGCTATACTAGTGCCCAAAAAACTCACAGTAGAAGCATGGGATGAGAACTTACTCCCCAATATAAGCTAATATTAAAAATGCCTTCCTAAACTCAAGTTCTCCCAAGGCCACTAAAAGAGGATTCGATGTTCCTCTCCTTGCTCTCACATGTTTGGGATTTGGGGAGCCAGAAGCAGCTGCATGGTCTGCACCCAAATTAGTCAAGGACCAAATAATTGCAAGCTTATTCACCAAAACCAAATGAGAAAATTTTAAAGATAAGAATTCTATATCTGGGACCCTGATTTCTTTTATTTATTTCAACAAGTGATTGTATAAATACTCGGCAGGGCAGATGGTTGATTTTACTAGGTCCCGAGCGAGACTTAGCGTTGGTATGCTTAATTAAATAATCGAGGAACCTATACATAGTTTTTAAACTCGAGACCAAAAATTTCATTGTCATTAATGGGTAAATGAAGAAACAATCTCAAAACACTAAGTCCAAAACACATCTATCATTTTCCTTAACCTTCTCAGCATACAGACTCAGAAATCCTCTAACAGCCAGATTTAACCAAAACCAGAAAAACGTCTATAATTTTTCCTTCTTTCTCTCAGCATGCAAACACAGAAACCTAAACAAAATTGTACAGAAAACAGTTCACTGAAATCACCGGATCCAGAATAGTGTCTCATCTCTTCATCATACTCTCTAACCACACTTTCCAGAAATCAGACCAAAAAATTGGCAATCAAAAGCAAAAGCACACATGTTCTCAGCTGAATTTCAAACACAACAAAGTATTACAGAACTAATTACAGAATTTTGGACATACAGACGCAGATATCCTCTTAACACCAGATTTAACCAAAACCGGAAAAACATCTATAGTTTTTCCTTCTTTTACTCAGCATGCAAACACAGAAATCTAAACAAAATTGTACGGAAAACAGTTCACTGAAAGTCTGAAATCGCCGTATCCAGAATAGTGTCTCATCTCTTCCTCATGCTCTCTAACCACACTTTCCAGAACTCAGACCAAAATATTGGCAATCATAAGCAAAATCACACAAGTTCTCAGCTGAATTTCACACACAACAAAGTATTACAGAACTAATTACCGAATATTGGAGAGAAACAGAGCAATTGTGCCAATACCTGGAGAAAAAACGAGACGAGTAGGAGTTCGAGTAGGAGACGGCGTCGTCGGAGTAGTCATCGTCGTCTTCTGAGGCGAATCGTTTCTATCTTTATTGACCATGTAGATGAGAAGCGCAGTGAAGCTCCTAATACTTGTTCTGGAAATGTCCCGGAGAATGCGCAGCGAGTCCTCCTCTCCGATCGCGGCGAGCATCGACCTGGCGTGCGGCTCCGGCGGAGACAGGTGCTGGTCGGTGCAGATTTTCTCGATCAGCTCTTCGACGGCGGGAGTTAGAGGCGGTGGAGGTGGAGGAGGAGAGTCATGGAACCAGGAATCGGCCATTGCTGTGAGACTGTGTCTGCGACTGTGAGCGATCGAATACAATATTCCCGCTTAAAAAGATGAGCGAAGGAAGGTGGTGATGTGTTTCATTGCTTTATAATTTCATTGTTTGTTACTGTTATTAATTATTTGATAATTAATATAACAATAATAGCTGTGTGATTAAATCTTAAGTGGAATTTTTAAGCTTTAATTCCAACAGGTGAAGCTCCATGAATCACCATGGTCTGTCGCCTGTGACCGTGACTCGGTGTCTGTGACGTAAGGAGTGTGTGGACACATTCGTATTGTATTGTCTTGTCTTTCATGTCAATGAGGTCGTACGGAACAAGATCTACGGTCTGTTTTGTTTCTTAGCTATATCGTGGATCCAACGGCTGGGAGATGAGAAGCAGTTCTTTACCAATTCTGGAGTCGTGACCACTGAGCATGACTTGACAAGTTGACACAATCAATAAACACTTTTTTGAATTTATAGGACACAAAAAATAGTAATAATAATTGATAAAAAAAAATAGTAATAATAATTAAAGGAAACGACTATTTCCACAATCAATATTACTGCTTCCACAGCAAAAGTTTAAACTTTTCTTGACAAAAACACCTTTATTATAATTGACATATTATCTTATGTCTTAGGCCTTGTTTGGTATCTCTACTCGACGTCTATTTGAAATGTCTATAGATATTTTTCTCTGAATTGGTTGTTCGGCAAAACAACTTATGGTGA
>JAYMTE010002710.1:0-10783 GCA_036897545.1 Pelargonium fulgidum
AGGTGCTGGGAGTACCGCCAACACCCTTCAATTGTCCGGGTCACCAGGCCCACACGCCCCGACAAGGCTCGCCGCATGGGCTACAAGGCCAAGCAGGTAATAGGCTAGCGTAATGTCCTAAGCTCCTTTTCTATAATTTGTATATTGAGAACACTTCATCAATTATGTTAACTGGTAGTGATGTATGGTTAGGCGGGCTACATTTCTCCTCATTGATATTGTATATGTACAATGATTTGGTACTTCCCGAGACTTCCTACATCTGACCGGGATGGATCTCTCTATTGAGGTCCAGTTTTTGCAAACCGATAGATTTGAATCAATTTATTTAATGTTTTCCTAATTTTTTTTGGAATATGTTCTCTAATCTGGATCAATACCTATTCTTTTGTGGGCATTTTTTGACAATTCCTTGCATTTTCTACTTATTATAGAATAATGTGTCATGGGAGCATTTGATCTTTGAGCAATTTTGCCTTTACTTGCCAATTTTGACTCATCAGTTCTCTAGTAGTTTGTATGCTGCTGCTTGTTGCATCTTGTACTTACTGATGTTGATTATTGTCTGTTACAGGGCTATGTTATTTATCGTGTCCGTGTTAGACGTGGTGGCAGGAAGAGGCCTGTGCCCAAGGGTATTGTGTATGGAAAGCCCACAAACCAGGGTGTTACTCAGCTGAAGTTTCAGCGCAGCAAGAGATCAGTTGCTGAGGAGCGTGCTGGTCGTAAGTTGGGAGGTCTTCGAGTTCTCAACTCATACTGGCTCAATGAGGTTTGTAGCTCAGCCGTTATTCTACATTGTCATTTCATTGTGCTCGGCTTCTAATTACTGTTTCTCACTTTACACAACATTCTCCTTGACAACAGGATTCTACCTACAAGTACTTTGAGGTGATTCTAGTTGATGTTGCACACAACGCAATCAGGAATGATCCAAGAATCAACTGGCTCTGCAATCCCGTTCACAAGCACAGAGAGCTCCGTGGTCTTACCTCTGCTGGAAAGAAATTCAGAGGTTTGCGTGGAAAGGGGCACTTGCACCACAAGGCACGACCTTCTCGCAGGGCAACCTGGAAGAGAAACAACACCCTGTCTCTTCGCCGTTACCGTTAATTTCGTTAATACTCTCTGTGGTCTGTTGTTAGTATGGATTGGACATGAGTAGTTGCAGTTTTGATTTCTGAGTTTGAAATTTTGGAGATTGAAATACCATCTATATCTTTAATTTGAAATATTTCATTTTATAAAATGACATTGAGTATTCTATATCATTTCGATAGCAATATTATGTCAGCAAAATCTTGTCTAAATGCATGTCAATTGAGGAAGGAGTTGGCCAGTAGAACAATAAGGATCTATTGATTGCCAAAGATTTGTAACTGACTTACCAATAGGAGGAGAGTAATTTGACTTGCCGCACACTAAAGCCTTCCATCAACATAGCTTTCTTTCAGATTCTGCAGTGCCTGGCGGATTGTATCTTCATCTTGACTCGAGTATTTCAAGCATATCAATCGCTGAGCAACTTTGTATCCCATCTGGATCGAACGATATTGCAGGCAATTTATTTCCATTCTTTTCACTTCCTACACATGGAGTATATTGTCATGCCAAATTATCCGTCCAGGAGTGACCAACAGTCTCATTCCAAAATCGCTTTGTTATAAAGCACAAAGAATGTACCCATACAGAACAGTGAATACTACGCCAGAAGAATGGTAGCTAACGGTTAGTAATAACTTGAAATTCTCAGATTATCTATGGAAAAAATGTAAGGGTTAACCTTCTCTGCAATCCTGGATGTTATGCTTCTGGCTGTTTCAACCACTGAGCTTGGTAATCCTGCCACTTCTGCTAATAGAAGGCCATAGTGTGGTACATGTCTCGGTCCATCCTTGAGTTGGAACTAGCATGCGAAAACTTTGAGTCAACAAACTAACATTTCAGTTTTGCTTAGAGAGTGAAGGAAAACGAGAAAAACACCACCTTGAAGTCTAAGCGATTGTTAGTTAGGTCGACATGAAAGTGAAGAATTTTCACGTTGGGGTAGATGGTTGCTAATTCTGATAGGTTCTCCATGTGTGTAGCAAAAATAGTGTACCTGAAGAAGATCAAGCATAAGATACACTAATAGGTGGTAGTGTTATCCAACAAGATATCCAGGTTTACAGAGTTGTGTATAATGAACCATGTTATTACACTTGTACATAACAACATATATATTTCACTTAACATATAAAACAAGTAAATCAGTTTAGTAATTACGCTTTTATTGACAACAGATGCTCACAACAGCTCCATGCAATTGCAAATCCATCAGAGGACGAAGTAGCCCTCCCAAGTTCATCCATAACAATTAGACTCCTGGTTCCACAGTATAATATCATCTTTACAAAAATCTGTGAGAAATATTGTTCCGGGGCATTAAGAATATGTTACCTATGGGAGACATTCTGCATGACAAAAGCTGTCTCTTTCATCTCTGTCATGAACTGTGACGATGAAGAAATGATTTCTCAGAAGATGTTTATTGTTCACTTACCTCTAGACATATACAGGTTACTGTTAACTGTAGCATGCATTTTACATTCAAAAGGACAGGATATTATTCCAGAACCTCTAGACTAAGATTGGTAAAAAGGTTCACACTTGGGAAATGGTAAAAGATTCCTTTTAATTTGTTTGAACCATGTTATTATCTTCTTTCTGGGGTGGGAAAGAGAGGTGTAGGCAGTCGGAAGGTGTCATATTAAAATTTGAAAATCATATAATAGAGACATGAATTGCATATTTTTCAACATAAAGTTTGGAAATTTTACCGTACTAGAGTTTGACTCAATATTATCAACTGCGCCCATTCTTGTAAAAATACGATCTACAACTCTTATAGTGGAGAAGCGAGCAGGAACATAGCAACCAATCTGAGCAAGGATAACTATAAGACACACTTGTTGGAGATAGGTACTCTTTCCACTCCTGAAAGAAACAATATGTATAATGAAATCAATAAGGCAAAACAAACCCTCAAACAATCACATTCATTGTGCATATTCTCAGATATCTATCCAGAAAAGTTTTATAATCTCTAAAAGTTGATAAAGGAAGCAACTTGAGGCCTCAGGCAGCTGCCTGTTCGCAAAGGGAACAAACAAGAAAAGGGGGCTGATCCGCAACCAAAATCTATGAGGTGTGTGCCCTGATAAGTTACTTGACAAAAATGGCAAGGCAAGGCAAGTTTTCAATGGTAAACACAATGTTACGCCTTTTGTCTATGTATCATCTCTGACAATGATGTTTATCAAGGGAAACTAATTTAAACAGGTGTGATTTCTAGGACAATTTTAGGCCAACTTTTATTTTCTCAGCTTAAATAATCATAGTTCCATATTTCAGGTGTTTTAGTGATGACAAAGCTCATCCTTGCCTTATCAAGCATAGTCATCAGAAATCTGCCTATAGTATATAAATAAAAACATAAAAATAGACACTTCAACTCCATGGCAAAAAGATTATCTAACAGTATAATTTCTTACATGTTTGGGCCCATGACAATTACCATGTTCGACGCTTCCGAAAGAAAGATATTGTTGGCCTTCAAAAGGAACCATGTGTTATCAAATTTAATAGGATATATGTTCCGAAGTAACAACATTAGAAAGAACCCTTGAAAAAAGCATGGTGGGGGAAAATATTACTTACAATGAAGTCATTGTGTATGCTTTCAAGGATAGGGTGTCTTCCAGCATCAATTGCCAAGGGGCCATTATCTATGAGTAATGTGACATCATCAACCATTTAGCCCACAGTATATATGGAAAACAAATGAAAAAAGAATGTATGCTAAAAAAATACCAGATCACTCACCAGTAAATTCTGGTCTAGTGTATCGATCAACAGGCTTAGTCGAAATTGCATGAGCAAATGAATTAACAATCATATCTAGTAGGCATAAAACCTCTGCAAGTAGTGTTAGCACAGAGACATCTTCCCGTATGGCTTCTATAAGAGCTGAGCATCAAATAAAATGCAGCTTGGGTTTAGAGAGAAATTTTGGTCATTAAACTACCTCTCAAATATTGAAATGAACAAAGGCAAACATAAACACGCAATAAGCATAAAGTTTCCCAGGCAGCCAAAAAGAAATACATATATTAATAAAGCAAATTGTCGCAAACTGTCCATCTCTAACTCTCATACTAACAAAGGAAGACTTGAATTTACAGTTTCATCCAATAAATAATAAATAAAATCACATGTTGTCATTCATTTAAGAGTTTATTACTTTCCTACTTGCTGATAAATCCAATCAAATCGATAGATTACGAATTTTCAAATGGTAAATTAGTATTTTCAAATGGTAAATTAGTATTTTCTTAATGACAAATCTGAGGCTACATGAGGTCATAATGTTCAATAAAATTATTCACCTTTTTAGCAGTAGATTATATGAAACAAGTTTGAGTAATGATATGACCAGAGATAATAGGAAAAATAAACATTTGAAGCTTGGGCTAGCACAACCTTCAAGGCAAAGCTCTGTCCGTATGTAGCATTCTCCAGCCGCAGATTTATTTCTAACATTAAGCTGCCATATACAAGCGATAGATCAATACTAGTAAGGAAATCTCTAAGAATCACTGGCCACCAGGAATATATATATATATACATCTGAATACATATAAATGTAATGACATGATGACATCAACACACATGCACATGCACATTTATGTAAGGATATAAAGGGCCTCATAAGTCTAATGTAAATTTTTAACTTTTACTCAGCTTGACTGCCTAATATTAATGCAAGTAAAATAAAGGTAGATAGATCAGCACATCAAGAAACATTTGAGATAAAAAATAAATAAGAAACATTTTATTTCGCAACCATTATAATTGGATGCTATCAGATTATCAAAGGAATAGCTTTATGATATGCTGAATACAGACAGGAACCTCTACCAAAACACTACCCCAGCACCCTCTGAATAGTCAATTCTTTTTTTTTTTTTTTTCCTATATCCAACAGCCTACACCCCAGTCACACCTATGATAGTTGTGTAATCAAAGGTTTCAGCAAACTAAACTATGTAAACCAGCACTACCATACATACCACCTCACTTTTGTGAAATTGTTAAGCAACCCTTAGACAACTCTAAGTCACAGCAAAATTAGTTTGAAAATGCCTCAGTTGTTATTAGGTCAACCTCATCTAGATGGCAATTGAAGTTCAGTCCAACAATACAGAACCAAATTTAATTCGGTACCATATATACCACCTCATTTATTTCACTGATGGAATAAGTGAATTTCGCTTCAGTTCATTAATGAACACTAAAGCATATTGCATCCGTTTGTCAAATGATTGGGATACTTACAGATGCGAGTTCCAGGGTCGAGCAATGTATATTGTTCCCATGCTTCACGACCTGAATTTATTATAGAATTCAGAAATAATCACTCAAGAAGTGCTGGTATATATCAAATAGCAAAGTAAATACCATGTTTACAACCTGAATGAACTTGCTAGGAAGCTTCCCCTGAATGTCCTTATGTGGAATGCTAAAGTAAAAACCTTGCCTATTGTTAAAGGGGAGCTTCAAACTTGGCAGTTTAAATTCATCACGGTACTTGTTTGCAAGATTATGTATTGCTGCCATGTATCATAGTCATCATTATTAGGATTGCATTCATATATAAATTTATTAAAAGGGTGAAAAGAAGAAGAAATAAATAATAGAAAACCTTCACTAGTATCACAAAATGATCTCCTTGCAATATCCAGAAGTCCATCAATTCCAGCCTTGACAGCAAAACACTGCTGTGTGCGAGCAACAAAAGGAACCCGTGCATGAAGCACATCTTCATCAATGACCTCTCCAATCCTGGAATGAATACATGTGCCCATTTTGAAAGTTTATATGTCAATGTATCAAACAACAACCGGTATAACTTTCCACAATACTTACCTTACATTATCATCTAAGTAAGTTTAGTCCAACACCAACAGACAAGCCATTTTCCAAACAATTTTGGGGTCAGCTACGTGAATACCTTTACCAAAATTCTTTGGGATCTTATGCCCATATTCTCCTCCTCCACTATCTAATGCTGTCTCCTTTGTTAAGTCAAGTGCAATCATGTCTTTGTGACTACTTCTTTCCATGTTAACTTAGGTCTTCTGCTACCCCTTTTACTTTCTCTTAACTGAATTCTCTCACCTGTCCTCACAGGATCACTGATAATCTCTCTAAGTAAGTTTAGCCCAACAACTTTTAATAGCACATTATGCACCAAACTTCTTAATGAATCTAGGCCCAAAACTTTCTGCAGTTTTCAGATGTGACATGCTGTAGCTTGAACATTAAACATCAAATCAGGGATCATATTTAAAGAAAATATAGAATGAGATCATCTTCTTACTCAATATTAACCATGAAACAGGTGAGATTAAAAGTGGCAGATTTATCTCTCTAAAACTCTACGAGCAAAATATAGATTGGAATAGGAGTTCACTATTAATTCAAGGAAAAAACAACAATCAAAACCAGAGGAAGGACAAAAAGAATGTCTACAACAGTTGATAATTATTTAACATTTCAACTCTGGTGGAAGTACAGGAATTGCTTTGTCCCCAAATAAGGGCTGCCGGATAGAAAATAAGCCCCATTGACAGCATTGAAAATGTAATTATATGTTGTAATTAAAATATGTGATGCTCGATCAAAAATTTAAATGCGTTTTTGAAAGCATTTTTTATTTTGATAATAGTTTCAAGTACCAGTATCATGGCTGTTATTTATCAGCTGGGATTTGGTGAACTCAAAACAAACAAACCCATTAACAAAGCTTTAACCATGTAAGGACAACAATGCATACACTTAAGTATAAATAAAACCCATCGGCAAGAATAAACATTGCAACCAACCTCTTTCTAATGGAAGCGTACTTTTCATTTTCACATACAGACTTGAATATATTTGTGAGAAGAAAACTTTTTGCATCCTTAAGCACCTGAAATGCGCAAGAAACACTAGAGTTTAGAGAAAGTTTGTATCTAATAAACCTGAAATGTAAACATAGGGAGAACAAGGAAAAAAAAAAATACTGTTGAGAGTAAAGGCAAGGCATCCAAAGCAGTTTTAAGAAGAATAATGCTTGCTATCAACAGTTGGCTCTTTCTAGCATCATTGACACCGACGACTTCATTCGTAACTTTCTTTGGCTTGAAGCAGAAGTGGCAAAGTACTCTATCTGAAAGCAAAGAATGGAAAAGTCTACTTTCAGGCAATACCAACAGATTAAAGTAGAAGATCACAACAATAAATAAAAAATAGAATTTCCATTTTTAGTTTTAGTTTTAGTAATTTCTTAACTTATCACTTACCTGTCTCTTTTGGGAACTTGCGTAAAACTTGAGAGAGCCCAAAGAAGAGATGCTCATTGCCCATCAGTTCATCCTATAATCAAATATTAAAGAGATATATTAGAGGACTAAAATGATATTGTTGCAATTACTAAATAAACCATCACAGATGACCATATTTTTGAGAAACTTCATAAGACAGCATTTTGAGACTAACCAGGCAATCAAGGCGAGCATTGATAGTTTCAATATCTTTCAAAGGCTGCAGCAGATTGGCACGTAGAAGCCTAGTTCTGGAGAACAAAAAATATTTTGGCAACTAAAGAATTTTATAGTGAAAGAGAAAAGAAAAAGAAACGTTCAGCTACCACTCCAACAAGATCTACCATGATGAATATCCATTTTCATATGGTAGTAAACAAAAGCCCCACTTAAGCAAAGCTATATAGGCTCTACTCTCCCCTCCTTTTCTCCAACCAGAATAAAAAAAATATAGGAATGAAATCAATGAATCAATGAGACGGGGAAATATTCAAATCCAAGGAAAGTAATTACTGAAACGAATAATTAAGAATACAAAACAATGAAGCAATGGTTGACATGATGTGCTACATAAGCAACTTGTATAGTTATCACATACCCTCCAATGGTTTTTGTTGTCTTGAGCATGTGGAATAGACTTCTTTTTTTGTTGCTAGTGCCCAAAAGAGTTGAATGAAAGGGCTCAATAATTTCCAAGTTCTGGACACTGCCATCACATATCAATTATAAATTTTGGTGTTAAGGACGTTGGATAATTTGAGCATCAAAAGAAATTTAGAATTGTTGTATGGAACTTGCTAGGAAACTATCAAATACCGTGGTAGTGGAAAGGTTACCTAGTAGCATCAATATTCATGTGGTCAAATGATCCATTAAATGTAACCTATGTAAGAGCACATGACATTGGAAGTAAGTCCTCAAGAAAATGAGAGTAGGTTGAAATACAAATCAAAACATATGACACGCTTCATGATAGAGAAATTGTTAGTAAGGCATGCTTGTCCATATACAGTCAGGCTGTGGTCATGATTTCATTGCTAAAAATGAAATAAAAGAAATTGAAGGATAACTCTACCAGGCAACACAGAAAGGTTAATAACGGAACAATTATTGAATTTACTTTGGACATATTTATGGAGTATGAAATGAAGGCACAAAATGAAACAGATACCGATAATGAATGGTTCGTGATGATGATCCCTTTCTCTGCTTCAGTCCTGTACATGATGCAGTTTAAGGACTTGTTTCAGAAGAGCAATTTTAACTGAGGATAACAACACCTTGGTAACGTGATGAACATGGACAATAGTGTTCATAAACTTCAAGCAAATTCAGATGAGGAATGAGTGAGAATTATGTGATGTGCAGCTTGAATCAATAATATAATAGGATGATAAGTTCACGGCAGAGGAAAAAGCTAGTAGATTCAACAAAAGGGTTGCCCACCTCACGCTACAAGCAAAATATGAAAAAGGACACATACGTTCCATGCAAGAGCTCTGAGGTCAAAACTCATTACCGAAACATGCATCTCTTAGACCAAGTTAAGTGGCATTTCAAGATTAATGAAGAGAAAGGTTTTCACACATTGAAGAGCCTCTATGTGCTCCTTAGAGTACGAAAAGTCAAGTGACAAATGCCAAGATAACCTCTCAAGGACAGTACATCAGCTATTAAGAGGAGTGTTTTGCTTCTTGTACTGAAAAGGAATATTAAGATAATAGATTAATCTGCAACTAATGGAATTCAGTGTTTATGGCACAATGAACTACCAAAGGTCATCCACACACACTCATCAGAAATGATTTATGTTCGCCCCAGAAAAATAATTCCACAAAGATCAAGTTCTGTGAGTACCACTTAATTGTAGCAGAAGCAGCAGCTAGGCAGAGATAATACTGCTTGTAATAAGTATCCAAACCAAGTACTGAAGGTTCCTTCGCTGCTAAATTTTTAATTAGCACAGCACCCTGGAATATTGAGTCTCAACAACCCGAAAACTAGACTTGTTAGCATCCAAATATTAAAGCAATTGTTATGAATAGCAGAATATGAAGTATATAACCTTTGTGTCATCAAAGCACCCACGGGCCATTACAACCTGAAGATATAGGAATAGCATTAGTTCATTGGGCATGAAAACATTGAACAGACACAGAGCGATAGATTTCTGATTGTTAGGGAGCATAACCTTTCTGAATGTACCATAAAATCTATCCACTAACTCTGAAACTCCAAGCATACCACCAGGCGCCAACTTGTTTGGAGGAACAATGATCGCCATGGGATCATAAAAGTGCAGCAAAGTTTTTGTATTCTGATATGAGCTGCTAGTTTCAATGAATTGAGAAAGATCCAATGAGGCAGACCTCAAGTCAAAAGCAGCCACTCCAACCTGTCCACAAATAGGTCTTAAACTGTTAATACGTCATTCTGAATGTCATTGGTCACCAGAATTCAACCATCAGTAAGCAGAACACATCACAAACAACAATAATTTCAAAGCAGAACTGGAATCTAAATGAGACATAGAGACTAAAGGCTTTACGAATCATTAATCAATTACCACTATCATCCTAACAATATTCCTTAACACAAATATTCAGAGCTTAGACTTTTTAAGAAAAAAAAAGTAGTAAAGTAAATATAATTCAAAAAATCCTAACAGTAAGAGCAATCAAGGAAATCAAACGCGCACACTGGAATTGGAATTGTTATCTATACGAAAATGTAGAACATCAAAGGTGACTTAGCATGAAGACATAAATCAATTTCAGTATTGATTTCGTTTTGATCCTCTAATGAGATAGAAACTGATTATATGAAGAAAAAAAAATGAGGAACACAAACAGAAAATAGATTTTCCATTTATGCATAAAATTTATTTGGTGCATAGCGAAGAAAACGCAATTCAATTAAGCTAGATGCTGGCATAAACCTAACAAGATTTGCAGATACCAAAAATCATCTCTCGCATTTCCAAAATTTTCTCGGAAACCGAACAGCACCTAGTTGATTGATTGAGAGAGAGAGAGAGAGAGATAAAGACGATACCTCCTTGGCTCTGTTCTCAATCATACCAATCACAAAGCTCGATCTCTCTCCTCCGTCGTCTTCCATTTCCGTACACTAATGGAGTAAAAGCTGAGAACACCGACTTGAAAATTTAAAATGCGCGCCAAGCAAATCCTGATTTATAGAAGCGCCTCTTGCTGGTGCTATCATGAGCCGGATGCGTACTGGATTAAGCCAGTGACTGACTGATCAGTAATCAACTTGTCTTTACTAATTGTTCCTTCCTTTCCGAGATCAATCAGTAAACTAAATACATAACTTATTGGATTAATATATTAAGTTTTTTTTATTGAAGGAAATAT
>JAYMTE010002711.1:0-10783 GCA_036897545.1 Pelargonium fulgidum
GGTCTAGTAATTTAAAACAAAATTGGTCAGGTCTAATATAAGTCCAAATTAGGAAATAATTCCAACAGTTTGTACCATGAGAGTTTATTAATTTTTTCTAAGTTAGGTTTTGGAGGAAATTAAATAGTATTTTTAATGCAAGTGCAAGTAATGAAAGAGCTATTATTGTCTGAACAACATAATTATCTATAAAAATTTTACAACATGTGGTGACATAGTATCTATAGGCCAGAAGTAATAGAAAAAAGTTGTACTCTCTACCTTATTTATAATAGAATGGTCATTTAAAATTTTTACTGGTGATTCATATTGTTCGTTTTGTACGATTGAATTTATTTTTCATTGTTTTACTAAATAATGTTGACATGTGTTATTTTGATATCAAATATAGTATTTTGGATTAGTTTCAATTTGAATCACACTAAAATATTATTTTGTTCATAAATATTTAAAAATAAACATTTCCCTCAACACATTTCACCTCTAACAACAAGCATCGTTGATTCTTCGTCACATTGAGAGTCCCAATTTGCTTAGTTCCTCGTAATAAGAAATCGATGAACAGATAAAGATTTATTGAAGGGTGTGTATATAATTAAGTGTTTGCTCTATTTGTCTAATAATAACACTATCTTTATTGAAAAGGAGTGTGTAAATGGATACACTTTTAGGAGTGATCAAATGCAATGCCTAGTCCATATTGTCTTTTGTCTTAAGCCAACACATGCTTTGCTCAAATAATTGTTGGTAAATTGAATGAACTTCTTAATTTGTCAAAGCTGCTGTGATGTGTACTCACTCAATGTTTGATGCCATAAAGGTAGTTTGGTGAAAAGAAATATAGTACAAAATGTACTACTATAATGTGTAACATGTGGTTGATAAATTTAACTTATTAGGTAGGATCATGCCAATGCCAAGTAATAATGGTATGCAAATAATCAAGAACTAGTCAAAGATAAGAGTGTTTCATAGGGTGTTAAGAGAAGACTGCTTACTAAATAGTTTGAATTTCGATTTTGTCGCCTTTTTTATATCTACTAATTCGAATTTTGGATCACTCCTACTTTTTGGAGGTATGTAGAGCTAGTGTCAAGCATTTTATTAATTTTGGTAACAACTTTAGCATTGCTACCTTTTGACATATGGTGCCAACTGCCAGAACAAGATGTAGTAGTTAGATTTTTTGTTTCAATGGATTGTTATTGGGCTTCAGTCCACATCAAAGCCCAATTCCAAACATTTGTGTTTGTTACTTCTCACTATGGCAATTGTTGGGTAGACCACACCAAAACCCAAATCCAAACAAGTTGGGCTTGAGCATTGATGTGATTTATAAGAATAATAATTTGGATTTATTTTGAACACCTCAATGCATGAAAGTGAAGTGGTCTGCCCAATAATATCTATTATCGTATTAAACATCCTTGTTGAAAATAGCTCTATTAAGAATCTTGATTATAGTATAAACTATGGAAAACAATAAAAGGTTTTAACTTGCCATTTTTAAGTGTAAAAACAAAATGTTGATACATTTTCCCAAATCAAGAATTGAAACTTCCAAAATGTTACCCAACTCTCAATTGGTTCCTCGTGCCCATTGGCACCTCAAGAAAAAAATGTCAAACATGTACACATCAATTTGTACAAGAAACGTCCAAATTCTAAGCTATTCAAAAGTCCTAACCTAACTTCCCACACTTGTAAAATAGTTCGATGGTGCGTGGAATGAAAATAGAAACACAAAACATTAAGATTTTGAAGTTTAAAATGTAGGAGGTAGACTTTGTTAAAATATTTTTTACTTAATAAAGTCAAATAAATAATAAAATAATGTTTCAGATTTTTGTATTTAATTCGTTAGCATTTCACACTATGAAACAAAATCTTCCGAAACAGAACGGTCCAAACTACGGATATCGCTCTTCATGTAACATTTTCTGTTAACTTAGGTAGTAATTAGCAGGCACATCCATTCTATTCCCCTAGACATGGACTTGCAGCCGAAAACGACTTCCCGCATAAACTTAACCAATAGCTCCAAAGCAACCGCGTTGTTGATTTTTCAAAACTCCATTCCCAAATTTAATACTCTTGGTCCGTTTCCGTGTCCCTGTCCACAACTCATATAAAATGCCCATAAATATCCTCCCAATTTCAACACAAGTAACAAATTAACCATATTATGGCAGAGAAACAAGTGCACCTAAATGGCGCCTACTATGGCCCCGCCGTCCCGCCGGCTACCACCTACCACAGCCACGGCCGCGACCGTAGCGGCTGCGGCTGCTGCTGCCTCCTCGGCCTCATCATCAAGCTCATCGTCTCCGTCGTCGTCATCCTCGGCCTCGCCGCCCTCATTATCTGGCTGATTTTCAGGCCAATCAACATGGTCACGTTCCACGTCACCGACGCCAAGCTCACAAACTTCAACCTCACTGCCGACAACATGCTCCACTACAACCTGGCGCTCAACATCTCCGTCCGCAACCCCAACAAGAAGATCGGCGTCCACTACGACCGCGTTGAGGCTCGGGCCTACTACGACGACCAGAGGCTCGACGCCGTCGAGCTGACGCCGTTCTACCAGGGCCACAAGAACACGAGCGTGTTGCACGCCGTGTTCGCCGGCAAGCAGCTGGTGCTGCTCGGAGCGGACATATCGGAGTTCAACCAGGAAAAGGCGGCTGGGGTTTATAGCGTTGACGTGAAGCTGTATTTGCGAGTGAGGTTTAGGTTGGGGAAGCTTAATACTGGGAAAGGATGGTTCAGGCCAAAGATTGCTTGTGATTTGAACCTGCCGCTTCTGGGAAACAACGACACCGCCGGCGGTGGTTTTCAGGCGACGAAGTGCGAATTTGATAAGTGACGGGTCGGGTCCTATTGGTTGCAGTTACCGTACATTTGCCGATACCGTTGATGATGGAGACTATTAGTATTTTGTTTTTTCTTGTTTGATCGAGTCTTTTTTTTTTTTTTTATTCTTTTGCGGCCTTCTTGTAGTTTTTTATATTTATGTACATCGTTTTCGTTACATTATTCTATATATATAATATATTTCATTCACGGTTTATATATCTTATTATATATTGATGATAGTGACGTTAATATCTCTAAATAAGTGAATATTATTTATTGAAATTAGCGATATTAACTTAGTTATGAGTTAGTTTAGTTATACTATATTGGTTCAATGATTTCAAGTTTGGAGCATTGATTCAAGTTCGTTTAATTTCAATTGGGAGAGGAATTTTTTTACATGTTTTTGAGCACATGACAAGATCAAGATTAGCTGAGTGGTCACTTAAGAAATATGTGCATTTTTTTTTATCAAAATAGTAATTAATAAATTGTGTATTTAAACAGGTGTATCGTGTGAATGTAGATGTATACATAAGTTAAAACAAATCGTATAAATATCGTGTTATTGATTTCTCTTCCTTTACTTTCCAGTTCTAGATTATCATTATATTATTCATCTTATTCTTACCTCCGATTAATTGATCCAATCTAACAATAAGAAATGAAGGTATATAAACAAGACTAACAAGTACATATCAAACAAGAATTATTTGTGAATATAATTTCTTTCTCAAACAAGTGTTATATGAAAGTTCGGACAAATATTATAGACAATTTAATTTGTATTTGTGCTTTCTTAGTTGGTTCATGTTTGCAAAATTTAGTGAGTTACAGCTAAGCTGCCTAGAAATATATTATTTAAAATTCAAACATAATTTTTACTTTCAAAATGACAATTGTGCTATTATTTTAAACCAAATAATCCCAGCAAAATATTAACTTATTTTGAGTAACATTTACTTCAAGACAAATGATGTAGACATATAACAATGACATGGATGTTGGTCTTTTTTTATTTTTCTTTTTTAAATGACAAAAGTAAGAGAAGAATAGCTAGTGGATGGAAGATTAATTGCGACCTCGCTACTTTGTGTGGAGATTAAATTGCATTCCAAATATTTCGTTGACAAAGTCGGTTTGGTTAACCAAATACAAATCCATTGGGGAGTTGATGGAAGGTTCCAATCCAGAAGTCATTGATTTCAAATAGAATTCAAAATGCAATTCAACCACTTTTTTTGGGTAAAATTAATAAATTAATCGGTACACTTGCATTATGTGACATTGCTCACTCATCCAAAAGTACGCTTAGGAAGTAATGTGATTAATTAGAAAACCAAAACTATCTACTTTTGCGCCAACATTAGGTATTGACATTTAACAACTTATAACTATTGCTAATGTTTTAATTTGACCTCTCGCGACCATAAACATTGTCATTATACATTGAACCAATTTGAAACTGTAAAATTTAATATTGGGTTATATACAATGACATGCGTTTATACTATTAAAAAGTCATCATTATTAGTAGGATGTCATTTACATTATTATATATAGTCATTTTATATTATAATTTTTTTTTAATATGAGACAAATTATCACTCATTTCAAAACTCTCATCGCATGCGAGCCTTCATATTTTTTGTTTATTGGTGGGCTTGCCACGTGCACAAGCAAGAGTTTTTTTAAATCAACACTCTCAGTCATGTGTATGTATTTTTTTTTGGGTTGCGGCAAGCATGATCATTTGCAAGCGGGATGGAAACCACATGAGAAGCAACATAAGTGGGCACAATCATAGATCCAAATGTTTTGATAACATGTTAAATTTCAATAATGGATTACATACAATGTCTTGGACTTCCATTTAAAATGTCAACATTATTAGTAAGGTTTTCTTTTGCACCATTATATGTAGCCGCGTGGGACACAATATCACTCACTTCAACACTTCCCCTCACGCGCGAGTTGCACATTTTTTGTTAATTGGTGGGCTTAACACGTGTACAATCGAAAGCTTTTTAAATCAACATCCTCCTCACAAGTAGATATTTTTCTTCTATACTTGGACTGCTGCAAACATGTCCATCTGCAGGTTGGCCGAAAGATTTAACCTATCAATGATGTCAATCATTATACTAATTAAATAAAGAGTATCAAGAATCTCATCAAATATTTTTTTATTGGTTTGAAATTTCAAAAAAAAAAAAAAAAAAAAAAAAAAAAAAAAAACATATTCAAGCGCCTAAAAATTTAGCTGATGTGTCATCACCTAATTAGCCGGTCATTTTTTTCTCTAAAATAAAAATGGAAACATCTAACTAATTAAATAACTCACGAAACTACCTTAATTTGGGATTAGTAGGAAGGTTCCAAATCAAAAGCGTGTTGATATTTGGACCTAAAATAACGGGAACGCGCCCCACTACCGCGTGCGTGTGCGTTTCTTTCCGTTTCACAATAACCTCATCGCTTCGCTTCACAACCTTCCTTCCATCTCCGTATATAACACACAAACAGTACATTCTCAGATCTCCAATTCTTCATTTTCGCACCTCTCCAACGTTCAAAAATCATGGGTGGCGATTTGAACGCTTCCTACTACGGCCCCTCCGTTCCGCCGCAAAAGTCCTACCACCGCCACAGCCGCGGCGGCGGTCGCGGCTGCCTCTGCAGCTGCGGCTGCTGCATCTTCGAGATGCTCTTCCGGATGATCTTCTCCATCATCTGCACCGTCCTCGTCATCGTCGCTATCATCGCCGTCATCCTCTGGTTCATCTTCCGCCCCAACGTCGTCAAGTTCCACGCCGCCGACGCCTCGCTCACTCAGTTCAATTTCACCGGCAACAACACGCTCCACTACAATCTCGCGCTCAACCTTACCGTCCGAAACCCTAACAAGCGCCTCGGGATCTACTACGACCGGATCGAGGTCAGGCCGTTCTACGAGGGCCAGAGGCTCGATTCGAAGACGCTGACTGCGTTCTACCAGGGCCACAAGAACACCAGCACGCTGACGGCGGCGTTTTCCGGCCAGCAGGTGGTGGTGCTGAGCGACGGCGCGACGAAGGAGTTTGATAAGGATAAAACTGATGGGGTTTACGATATTGATGTGAAGCTGTATCTTAGGATTCGATTCAAATTTGGGATTTTCAAGTCTCCGCATTATAAGCCGAAGATCGATTGTGGTTTGAAGGTACCTTTGAGCTCTGTTAATGGAACCTCCAATTATGTTTTTAAAAGGACAAAATGCGATTTTGACTTGTTCTGAAGATTTTGGTCGCCTGTTCATGTTTGATCAGTTTTTCATTTTATGTTAATATTGTAATATTTAATTGGTTATTTAGTTTTGATTATGATATTATACAGGAATAATGAATTTATTTTTTCGCTATTTTATCTGTGAATATTGTTTGCTTAGCCGTTACGCTTTTTTTTTTCCTTCTCCCTATATGGTTGAATAGTTCCAACGAGAGCAAAAAGCAGGGTTGAAATTTGTAACTTGAAATCAATATTAATGCTCTTAAATACACATCACTTTCAATCTCACTCAACGGCTAGTTGGTAAAGTCACAGATAAACTTGGGCCACCTGATCATCAAGTCCACTTTGTGACTATCTTTCGGTTCAGATTCCAGTTAACTTTGTCCACCCGAACAAACTTAAGATTGTCACTTCTGATTAGAGGTGAAATTTTTAAGTTTTGGTTCTTACATTGAGTTGATAAAACTAATCTGAATCTAACTTGAATAGCTTTGAGCTTATTCAAATTTTAGGTCAATCAGTTTGTACTTTATGTGCTTTCATATGTGCATATTTGTTGAGCCAATTTAAAAGTCGATAATTGTCAAATAGTGCTTACAGTTATTATAGTTGCATGGTGTTGAATGTCTACAATATATACGAATAACTTATATTGCATATTTGCTTATTAGAATATGACTATGACAGTTTACATAGAAATTTTAAATTGACGTTATACCTTGCAACATATGAATAGTATAGACATAATGATGCGCTTCACTTTTAAGTATTGCGCTTCAATCAACTAACTAGCACTAATCTATCCAATAAACCACTAACTCAAAAGGCTAATAGATAACTACTCCATTTAGATAAAAGCATGCAAGAGAAACTAACCAATGTAACATGAATATGAGTCATTAAATTGCTTAACCAAATTTCATAGCAAGCACTTGTTGCTGCAACTACTTGTTTGGAGCCATAATATAGAAATGTTCTGATGACTATCATTAATGTCTTCAACTCAATCACTAACTTAATATATATCCTACAACTTCACCACTATAAAATACGCAAGATCATACATCACCATATTAAGTTGCGTGCTGTATTCTTCCAACTTTAAATGGTGATTTATGATGTTTTCCTCCAATATACTGTAATATAAGATTCACACAACTAAAAAATTGATTAAGATGATGGATAAGTTTACCTTCATTTTCAACTAGACATGAATCTAAATTCTCCATGATACCTGGCAAGTGGTAGTAAAAGAACAATTTCTCTAAACAGTTGACAAGTTATAATTTTTTCCATCTAGAATAAAACTAAATTTTGGACCGATTCGACATTCGTTCTTGAGTTTAACTCTGATATGACTTTTAATATTCCCAAATTAAAGAGTAGAAACAAAGTGAAAAAACCTTTCAAATTGTACTCTATTTTTGCTGGAAATTGCAACGTATAAATAGAAGAGAAATAAACCATGAACCCTAATTTTAAGTCATTCTCTTCAATCAACTAACTATCACCAACTCTATTAGGCTTTGATTTTTGTCATTTTTAAGCCATACTCTTCAATCATCCTAAATGTACTCTACCACTTACTCAATTTGTTGCTGCACATATGTGCCTATTTTCTCGATAATTTTTTATCTATTTATCCTAAATTTTAATTCACATATTTACCAAATACATGAAAACCATTTTTTGGTTTTGGAAAGTTATCAGATCAAAACTGATTATAAAAAATAATATCCTTTAATTTATAGATAATAACAAAAAGCTTAAATTCATAGATGATCTCAAATCATCAAACCTTAGTAATTGAGCAGTCTTAATCTCATTCTCGTTTTCACCCAAATGTTTTATAGTACTTGTTTTGTATGTTTTTTTTTTTTTTTAAAGTAACCATATCATTATATCAAATCTACTGATAACAAGTTAAGCAAACCCGGGGGACCATCACGATCATTCCAAGTTATATGATCAGACACAGAACCCGTTGCTCGAGCAAGCAACCAAATTCGCTGAACGTATTAAGACAAAACAAGTCAAAACTAATAATATTTTTCTTCAAATGATTGACTTTGACCAATTAAATTGTATTATTAAGGTATCAACCACATTTGAAATGTATTTAAGATGTTATAAAAGACAAATTTAACAAACCATATCGATTGTCAGTTTGTCACATTTAATATAGAGTTTTTTATTCAACCTTATTGGACCGAGCCCAGCCCAAGTCCAAGCCCAGACCCTATTAATGGGTTCTGATCAAGAAACTTTGATTTACACGTGTCAGGATGATGCATGATTCTTGTATCTTACGCCAACAAGTAAAAGCTAACAACGGCTACAAAAATTAATACACTTTGCTTGTGAAGACGAAGATGTACTTTGATTCAGAGTAATTAATTTTCACCTACATTTCACCCCACCATAAAAAGCTACAATTAAATACCCCATCAGAGTCAATTTATGTTCGTACAACAAAACACGTCCCAGATCATGCCACGTCACATCTTTACAATCCCCTTAATCTACGTGTCACGATCAAACGTCTAATCACAGTCGCTGTTGCACCAAAAAAGAAACGTACGTGACGCTATTCAACCACCTGCTACATACGTCATCACCGGCCGGCAAAATTTTCCAGCGAACAATCTACGTCGACCACTTCTCCGACGAACTCTCGAGTGGGCGACGGCGACGGAGTGTAGTACGGAGGAGAAGCACAAGGAGTAGCAAACGGGGTCGCTGCTTCGTCGTCTTCTTGAATCGTAACCACCACCTCCGACAACGACCCGGCGGCGAAGCCGTCGTCCATGGACAAAGTGCGGGTCTTCCTTCCCTTTTCCGTTGAAGAAGAATAGTCAGACTCCAACCCTTCTCGCTCCTCTTCTCTGATTGTGAACAAGAGCCTCGACGCGCTGTACAGTCGCTGCCACTTCTCCAGATCCTCCAGCACCTCCGCCCGGCGTTCGCGGGGCTCTCCGGTCGGGTCGGGTCGCGGCAGAGCCGCGTCGGGTTCGACTCGGGACTGATTTTTCCAACAGAAGAAGTAGAGGAGCTCCTTGGACGGCGTGAAAGATGGGTCTTGATCAGGTGAGAAGCCTGCTGGGTCGCCGGCGGCGGATTCGAGGCTTTGGCGGTGGAACTTATTGCGGCACCAGAGAACGTAGATAAGCTCGACGACAAGGGCGGCGATGAGGAGAGCGAAGACCACCGTGAGTGCAATTCCCAGTTTGCCTAAACCTTCCATAGCTAGCTAGCTCGGAGCTTCTAAACTCTTAGGTTCGAGTTTCGGTTGTTATGCTTAATAAAAAAAACCTAGTTTGTTGCTTAATCGATCAGGCATAGAGAGGTTTTTGTGTATTTGAAATAAAGGGTCAACGGGTTCAAAACCAAGAGATAAAGAAGGTTTTTTTCTCGGAAATGTGGCTGTGAAGAGTGTCGAGAGTTGAGTGATGTTGATGATGACCTGGACGTTCTAGGACAATTGTTTTTTGTTTTATACTTGCATATGTATTATGAGGAGGCGAAATATGAATTTATAAGAAGTCTGGGGATGAGTTTAGCAAAACTTGTTTGTATTGGTGAGTATCATGAGAAAACTTTTTAAAATACTAGAGAGACCCAATAGCTCGGCTAAAATACAAGAGCAATACCTCAATATTCCATGATTTGTAACAATTAACCAACACACTTACAAGCAGATTTATGATAATTTTGATTCAAAATATAACAATTTTAACCCATTTCGTTTGTAAAAGTGTTTTGGTAGATGGGGAAAACATAGGTTTCAAGAAGTGGAATTGGATCAATAGTACTTGAAATTGACAACTGAATGACAAAAAAGGGCGCAAGACAGCATGGAGTTGAAAAGCAAATCGTTGTGAAACTAAAAATTTCAACAAAAATACAAGAAAATAGGATAATATAGTTGTGGGTATGGTTTTATAATTTAAGTTAGGTGGATGAGACTTTACTGTCTATACAAGATTAATTAGATATTTACTTGGCAACGCGCATCATAGGTGTAAACATTGTGACAAATTAAAAAAGCTGATGTGTTTTTTAAATATATTTTTCATCTTACAAAATATAAATGTATGAGTTATTCAGATGAGATGTTTGTTAATTATGGCAATTCAAAATATTAAAGTAAAAATAAATTTATGGACATAATTAAAGTGAGAAAGAAAGGGAAGGGACATGGTTTCTTTTCCATGCGTGTTGCTTGTAGTAATGGTGTGGGTCATGTGAAATTATAATGTCACTTTGCGATAAATTTAGGTGACGATAACCAAAGATTTGTATGATTCGGTCAAGTTTGGATTAGATGAAATCACAGATTGGCCCACCTCTTTAAGACTGCGATCTTGCATATTATATACCCGTGTATGTTGTTGGGGTTGGTCTGTATCAGTCAATCAATCAGCATCAGTAATGTAAATTATTGTATAAATAATTGTCTAACGGATATATAAAATAGGGGAAAAAATTGCTCGAAGAACCTGGAAATAATGGATAAATGAAATGGTTAATTACTTTCCGACCCTCTAGACTTGTTTCGATTCGAGAGTTGGCACCTGCTTAAGGTTTTCGGTCCTTTCGATCTTTGGACTTTTATTTTTTTATTTTTTAGTCCAACTAACCTGCTACAGTAGGT
>JAYMTE010002712.1:0-10781 GCA_036897545.1 Pelargonium fulgidum
ATACGTGCATGCCTAAAAAAGCATCACAAGATGTGTCCACCCAATAATCTACGACTCAAAACATGAAATGTGTCCCTACCCTACTCTCGAATCTCTATTTCTCATTTTTTTTTTGTTGCCTAGTAAATAAATAAACTTTAAACAACCGTTTTAACCAAACCAAAAAGGATGTAGCATAACCGAACCGCACCATATCACCACACTCCTCTTCTCTGCAGTGCGCCCAAAAACAGCCCAAACAAAACCAAACTCAGACAGAATAGACAGATCTATATAATTTTACTACCATAATATTAATTAGTTCCTCGTGTCTTTATTCATTTTCACAGAGCCGAAGAGACCACCGAGTTCTGGCGCTAATCATGACTCCATTTCCGTCCGAGAACGGCGTTGAAGGAGATGACGAAAGAGACGAAGACGAAGAGGAGGAAGAGGAGGGGGAGGAGGAGGAGGAAGAAGAAGACGAGCCGAGGCTCAAGTATCAGAGAATGGGAGGCAGCATACAGACACTGCTGGCCAGCGATGCGGCGACGTGTATTGCAGTCGCCGAGCGGATGATCGCGCTCGGCACACACGACGGCACCGTGCATATTCTTGATTTGCTTGGGAATCAGGTATTTCGGATTCCAATTCGGCTTCGTTTGGTTGTATTTCCGTAGTTTCTAATTGGGGATTGGGAAATGGTTTGATTTGCGAATAGTTGCTGCTTGTCGGATCTGCATTCTGTTGTTATTGAAATTTGATTTTATGGATCATGTGATAATTGAGCTTGCAATTACCAACTGTAGCCTGTAGGACTCGGAATGAAGAAAATGAGATAGGTACATTTAGAATCTACCATCTGTTCCATATTTGTTTGGTAGTGTTAATAAGGAATAAATGTTACTGGTCAATTAGGAATATTTTCCTCTATTCTTTTAGCATATTTAAATTTTGTGGAGGGAAGCTGGGAGGTTGATTTTGCTTAGTTTACAATCCACATGATGGAGAAACATTAATTTGGTATTACCAATGAGTTTTGTCATGTGCAACCCTCTGTGGAGGAAGCAAGGGGTCTTCAATTCCGATAATTTGTCTATAAGAAAGTATATTTAAGTTTCTTGTATCTGACTCTCTGTGGCGGCTGTTGATTAATTTTTCTGACTTTTCTCACCGGCTGCATTATTGGAGGCCTTCCTTGGTTGTGTTGTCCATGAAAAAGACTGTCAACTTTACCATTTAAGTTTGAGCTGAGAAACAATCTTGGGTCGATGATTCTGCACTTTAGCATTTGCCTTACTATGGACATCTCACGCAAGATGGTTGTTTGGCTTCAGGCAACATTCTAAATAGTTAATGACTCATATGACTTCACTCTGTCACATGACTTATGAGATATTTGAAAGTAATCATGCACCATTTTCTTTTTGCACCTCTTTACTTACTCTTATACAGATGCACATTATCACCAAATACATGCAGAAATCTTGTGGGTCCAAGTCTCAGGTAGAGTGATGTTTGCATCTGAGACAAAGCTGGTTGGTTTTGTGTTAGTTATAGGACATACTTGATGGTCATAGCCACTTTTGAATCTATGATGTATATAATTATTGCATTCTTAGAAACAAGAGGATCAATTGGTGACTTACATCTCCTTTTCATTATCTGTTTGAAGAACCATACGTTTAGTTATATGTATATGTATTTCTAATAGATCCTCAATTCTGTCAGACCCTTAAATCTGGAATTAATAGTGTATGAAAAGAAATACTTTTGATAACTAATTTGTTATTTAAGCTGTTTGATAGTAGCATTTTTTCCATTAATTACATGTGATAAAAATCACTCAGTTTATATTTAAAATATGTTCTTGATTTCATTCTACAGGTTAAGGAATTTCAAGTTCATACTGCTCCTGTTAATGACCTTAGCTTTGACGCCGAAGCCGAATACATAGGTAGTTGTTCAGATGATGGGTCTGTTGTAATTAACAGTCTTTTCACTGATGAGAAAATGAAGTTTGAGTATCATCGTCCTTTGAAGGCTGTAGCTCTTGACCCAAATTACACTAGAAGATCTTCTAGAAGATTTGTAGCTGGTGGTTTAGCTGGTCATTTATATATGAATTCAAAGAAATGGTTGGGCTACCGCGACCAGGTTTGAACTTGTACACCGAAAAATCACCACACATAAATGCGCAAAAAACTTTTTGACTCGGATTGTTTTCCTAGGTTTTGCACTCTGGTGAAGGTCCTATACATGCAGTGAAGTGGAGAACAAGTCTCATCGCTTGGGCAAATGATGTTGGGGTGAAAGTTTATGATACTGCTAATGATCAGCGCATAACATTTATTGAAAGACCACGTGGCAGCCCACGCCCAGAGCTTTTGCTTCCTCACTTAGTTTGGCAGGTTAGTCAACATGTAATGTAGAAAATGTATTGGGACATGAACATGAATTAAGTGTTGTCTCTTTTTGGGCATGAACATGAACTTCCTCTCTAATTAAGTTTCATGTTTATTATAATCCAATCTCATTCAGGATGACTCTCTCTTGGTTATTGGCTGGGGAAAATCTGTGAAAATTGCTTCAATACGATCAAATGAACACAAAGGAACCAATGGGACATATAAGCCTACTCCATTGTCTAGTATGAACCGAGTGGATATCGTGGCATCTTTTCAGACCAGTTATTTCATTTCAGGGCTTGCACCCTTTGGTGATTCTTTGGTTGTTCTTGCTTATATTCCTGGTGAAGAAGATGGAGAGAAGGAATTCAGCTGCACTATTCCATCACGGCAGGTATTTTATTTGAAAAGTTTAAAAAGAAATTGAATTTATTTACCTGAACTCGTGCCTATTAGATTTTGAAGTTGACTGTTTCTTCTCAGGATGCAAATATATACTTTTATGGTATTTCTTTTATTAAGGATCACTATCAAGTCATAAATGTCCCTGTAAGGACTTCATTTGTGGTTGTTTGATAGTGGCTGTTGCCTTTGGCACACTGAACTTGTATATATTGCTTTTCTAGGTGCCTATTTTGTAATCATGATACACTGAATATGGACCTATGTGTTTATTTTTTTCTGTTAGATGTTCTACTTTCTGTACTTTTCATTATATTGTATGTTGCCTTTCTCTGTAAGTTTTTCCATAGAAAGATTATTTTATTTATTTTTTCGCTTAAAACTACTTCTATTTGAGTGTTTTTTAATACATTTTTAACCATGTTTGTTTCTCCTGCGCCTATAGGATATTCCTTGATTGTCTATTGTCCTAATCAGCTATTTATCAGTCCTTTACTCTAGAACTCAAAAGTCAAAATAATGTGCTTCTAGGTGTTCCTTTGCTCTGTAGACTTTTACAGATTGCTTATGAATTATTTTTAAAAGGTAACACCATATGTGCAGTGTTTTCAGTAGGTATTAAATCTATTTTATGCAGGGTAATGCACAGAGACCGGAAGTACGCATTGTATCATGGAATAATGATGAACTTTCAACAGATGCCCTGCCTGTACATGGCTTTGAACATTACAAGGCAAAGGATTATTACCTAGCTCATGCTCCTTTCTCAGGTTAACATATTGACACAATTTTAGGTGTATACACAGTGCATTATTTTGATCAATTGTAATAGTTCTTTCATATGAGTGTAGGTAGCAGCTATGCTGGTGGTCAGTGGGCTGCGGGTGATGAACCAATGTACTATATTGTATCCCCAAAGGATGTAGTCATAGCGAAGCCCAGGTTAATTTTGATCGATCGTCATTTTTGTACTTTGTTTAAAGTGATCATGTATTGATAGTTTATTGTATGCGTCTGTATTTGTGCTGTATGTACGATACTTGAGATTTGGCCTTTGATTATTTTTTGGTCTAGTACCTCAGATCTAATAAATGAAGGTGATTGCTATGATCTGCTCGGTTCACATGCATCCTATGTTTTCCCCCTTTTTATTGTCTTTCTGACTCTCTAAATAACCCAAAGTGAGTCACTGATAGGGTAGGATGTCATTGAGATAATTATTGTTGTCAGCCAGAATGTTAATTACTTAATTGTACCATGATTGTGAAATGTCATATTATTACAAGTCTGTTGGATGTGTCAGGTCTCATGTAATTGATTGCTAATAGAAATTTCATGAGTGCAAAATCTGAAAATCTATTTAGAAAGGTGAAATGGACAACCAGGTGTGTGCATAATATGGATTGCCATAATGTTTTTCGGATACTCTTATAATTGAAATTTAATTGGTTCATTTGGTTTGATATCTTAGTGCATTTAATTGTTTAGGGATGCTGAAGATCACATAGCTTGGCTTCTTCAACACGGGTGGCATGAAAAGGCTTTAGCAGCTGTTGAGGCAGGACAGGGACGTAGTGAACTCCTTGATGAGGTATTTTAGATAATTTGGTTTAATGTAACTTATTTTTTCAATGTCATATTTCAAAATGTATGCTTGCTTATATGTGTCTAATGCAGGTCAGTGTGTAGATATCATGACATATGGAGCTAAAAGCTCATACAGTCATACTTCTCCATGAATATAATTTAATAACACCATGTCATATTCAATTATGCACCATATAATGAAATTTATCTTAACAATATTGTGGTTGTGGCTATGTCCTATATGATCCTTGCCACATTAGTATCTTTTGTTGCTTTAGTTGAATCACTCACTCCTCCCTCAAGCTCTCTCAAAGTCTTCTGCTTTTCAATGTTTTGGTGCATCCTTTCTATATGTTTGCATTAATAGAAATTGTGAATAATCTATAATATAGCTGCTAACCTAACCAATAGCACCACTACTTACTAATTATTACCATGTGATGAAAAATCCTACTTTGAAAAGTATACTAAAAAATCATCAAGAGCTCTAAACTTTGCAAAATGACTTGTTTAATTCCCCATTTGGATTTTAGGAATTCATTTTAAATCCGGGGTCTGAAGCAAATCCAACGTTTGGATGGCAAAGAATTTTGATTTGTATTTAACCCAAATCTAGTAAGATTGAAAAGATCTATACGACATGGGATTTCAAATGATAACTCTTACCTTGTCATTTGAAATCTATGTCATAGATTTCAAATGACAACATTTAAAATCACAAATATAAATCAAATCCAAATCGACCTTAAATAATTTACGTTGCAATGATCATTGATGTGAGTAACTGGTGAAAACATGTAGTGTGTACAATGCTGACTTCTATGTTCTCATTGATACTCTGGTATCTTTTCAAGCATAATTGTTTTCAATCTTTTGGATAACAGTTCATCAGTTTTTAATACAAGTTATGTGTTTGTTGCATGTGATTAACACAGTGGGTTGCTCTAAATAATTTTAGGCTGCATTTGGGAACTTGTATATGATTTGAAATTTGGGATTTCAAATATAAATATAATATTTGGAAGACCATATTATTTAAAATGACAAGAGTAAAGTTATAATTTGAAATTCCATGTTTAAACATGTTTTAAGTTTTAACGGAGTTGAGCCAAATTCCAAATCCAAACTTTTTTATCCCATGTTGTAAACAAAATTTTAAATGAAATCCAAGAATCCTAATGGAGCATTTCCCATATGGGTATGGACTTATTATATCTAATAACATAATTAATGTCATTATGTAGGTGGGATCTAGGTACCTTGATCATTTGATCGTTGAAAGGAAATATGCTGAAGCTGCATCTCTGTGTCCCAAATTGTTACGGGGATCTTCTTCGGCATGGGAGAGGTATTAATTATCATTATTGACAAAAAAAATTGTATGTTTCTTGTTGATAAATGACAGTGGATTGTCTGTTGCAGATGGGTATTCCACTTTGCTCAACTCCGTCAGCTTCATATATTGGTTCCATACATACCAACAGAAAACCCAAGACTGCGTGATACTACTTATGAGGTCTTTAAATACATATTATCCCCCAAATTGTCATTTGATATCTCTTTATTTCATTTGGTCGTGTCATCTGGGTAATTGATGGTTTCTAGTGGTAATTTCAGTTTGCTCTTGGAACTCTGGCAAATAATCCATCTTTTCACAAGGATCTCTTGGCAATTGTAAAATCTTGGCCATCTGTGATATATTCTGCTTCGCCTGTGATCTCAGCCTTGGAACCTCAGCTTAACACATCCATGACTGACGCACTTAAAGAGGTAAGTATACCATATAGTTTTTAACCAACCGGTGGCAACATACCACTCCCATAATCCCATTCTTTTCTCGTCAGGCATTAGCAGAGTTGTATGTTATTGATGGGCAATTCGAGAAAGCTTTCTCATTATATGCTGATGTAAGTGTTCTATTTATGTACTCTCTCGCTCTCTCTCTCTCACAAACACACCACATTTAATATCTTTCTACAATTTTAAATGCTTCAGAAAACCAAGGTGTTTGATCATGCATTATGTGTATGATGATTTATGTGTATCATTGTTTGAATTTCAGCTTATGAAGCCAGACATATTCGATTTCATTGAAAAACATAGCTTACATGATGCAATTCATGAAAAGGTAGGATGGTACAAGCTTGGATGTTCAAAAAATTCTTATATATTTCTGCGTTTACTGCAAGTCAGAATCTGTATGAAAAGTTCATTATTTGATATATCAGCCTAAAAATAGTTCATAAGTTTTCTCAATTAAACATGCCTGACCTTTTATTATTATAGAAACCATAATTCAGGGTATAACTGATAGCTTTATCATTTGATAATTTCAAATCTGGATAGCCTTATCCTAGATAGTTGGGGTTGAAAACTAATATGCCAATAACTTTTTATTGAAAGTAGGTATGAAGGTTTAATTTATAGTTACTGGCATAGTAGTTTTTATATGGCTTGTTCTAATGCTTATTTTATAATATAATTACCTGACTCTTTTATTGTTACCTATGCATGTACAGGTTGCCCAACTTATGATGCTAGATTGCAAGCGTGCAGTTCCTTTATTGATCCAACACACGGACTTGATTACTCCAGATGAAGTTGTTTCACAACTTAAGAATGCCAGCAAAAAGTGTGATGCCAGATATTTTTTGTATTTATACCTGCACTCATTATATGTAGTTAATCCGCATGCTGGGAGAGATTTTCATGATATGCAGGTATGGAAAAGGCTATACTAGATTTTCATCATTTCTATGCCATCCAATGTTTTTTCGGCTTCATAGTTTTCCTCATGAGGGTACTTGTATGTTCATGCCAGTTTAGGGGTGGTGACACGTAAATTCAAAAGGCTATTTCTTTGTATTGATCTTTCTATATGATTAAAATCTATGATCGAATCACTGGATGCACTAATATGAGAAGTTATCAATGCTTATTGTAGTACCTAGGCAGCATTTGGATTAGAATTTTTGTTCGGGAATAATGGAAATGAGATTGTCATTCTTCATGTTTGAATGATGACTTTTTGGTCATGAGAATTGCTTCAGAATGGAAATCTAATTCTCATTCCCATTTCCATTCTAATATATTTAATCTAAACGCTGTCTTATACTATATTTCCATTGAATCACATTGTGTATGGATTTATGTCTTTGTGTTTGGTTTTTATGCATTGTTTTACCATATAATCTTCCCTACTTATTGGTTCAGGTGGAGCTCTATGCTGAATATGATCCAAAAATGCTACTTCCTTTCCTTCGCAGTAGTCAACATTATACACTTGAGAAGGTCTGATTTAATCAACCAATGACTTTTTAATTACCTTACTTTCATTTTTCTGAGTTAACTTCTTGAAATTAAATGTTAGGCATATGAAATTTGCATCAGAAGAGATCTTATAAGGGAGCAAGTCTTCATACTTGGTAGAATGGGAAATGCAAAGCAAGCCCTCACTGTTATCATCAATAACTTAGAAGACATTGAAGAGGTACTTGTGGGTTGTCGATGGTTGGTAGAGGTTCTGTTTTGAAGGTCTTTAGCTAAGAGACATAAGTCATATCTGTTTTGTGCAGGCTGTTGAATTTGTGAACATGCAGCATGATGATGACCTGTGGGATGAATTAATAAAGCAGTGTCTTGACAAACCGGAAATGGTACGTTAAAAAAGTTTAACCTGCAGAATGAAGTAGTTGGACTTTTGTTGTGTCTTCTGCAAGCAAAGTCTAAAACATTCTTTTACTACTTTACAGGTGGGCGTGTTATTGGAGCATACTGTTGGAAATTTGGATCCACTCTATATCGTCAATATGGTGCCAAATGGCTTGGAGATACCTCGGTTAGTATGCTATAAATATTGCTCTATATTATTACTTTTTTGGCCCATATATTGTCCACTTCATTTTTGGTTGGTTAGTTTTGCACGAATTACTTACAATATCTCTTAAATAAGTTAGTTTGAACCCCTTAAGTTACACTAAAAGCACTTGAGGCAGAGCCGGCAATTTTGACCCATAGGCCATATCCACAGGGGCACTCGAAATCCGATCCGACCAACTTTGGGTCAGGTAGGGCAAACTCACACGATTTTGCACATTTTGTCTCTAAAAAGTGAAACCCAACCCAAGGCCCAAAACTTGAATGAACCCGAAGTCTGATTCAGGTTAGGCTTTATCAACCCAATCCGATACCCAAAAGTGTCACCTCTACTTGAAGGTATATTATAAAAGGTCCAACTCTAATTAACTTATCATTGTTCTACAAAATTATATAAGTGGACTAGTATTAATTTAAAGTAAGGGTATTAATTGAGTAGGTGCTTCATTACGTATTCTTTATGATTTTAATGTAATAATTCTCAATTTTCAGGCTTCGAGATCGTCTTGTCAAAATTATCACCGATTACAGAACGGAAACGTCTCTTAGACATGGGTGCAATGATATTCTCAAGGTACTTCTGCACACCTTTGTTTCAATACCAACATCTAAAATTCTTGGCATTTTGGTCTAATTATGGCATTGACAGGCTGATTGCGTTAACCTGTTGGTTAAATACTACAAAGAAGCACGCCGCGCGATTCGCTTGAGCAACGAAGAAGACGAAGCACGAGGGAAAAGAGACGACAATGGGACCTCTCAGACAACTGAGAGAACCCCAAGTGTGAGAACCGTGGAGGTCAAGTCAAAAACTAGGGTCGGTGGAAGATGTTGCATGTGTTTTGATCCGTTGTCTATACAAAACGTTTCGGCCATTGTGTTCTTTTGTTGCCATGCCTATCACATGCATTGTCTCATGGATTCCATACAAACGGTTAGCGCCAAGAATGGAACCAGCAAACCAACGTCGGAATACGAGTATGATAATGGCGAGGAGGAAGACGAGGAAGATGCTCTCTCGGGAACACCGCGTATGCGTTGTACTCTATGTACTACAGCTGCTAGTTGAGTTCAGTAGTGTTTGCGCCTCAAGTGTGTGTGTTGGCATGCATGCTGTGGAGTCCTTTTTGTGCATATTTTTGTGCTTTTGTATTTACCATTTTCTTTTTTTGGTGCTTATGTTATTGATTGTTGTATTGTATTATAGCTTTTACATGTTTTACCCCCCAAAACAATAGTGTTTGCTTCTGCGGTTTCGAATGATTCTTTGGCAGAGTTTTTTCCAGCGATCTCTCAAGATTGTAGTTTGTCGCCTCGTGTTTACCAGATCCTTGTTTTTGGCCTTTGGAAAAGGGAAATTGGAATTATATAATCCAATAAGAATATATGTTGTGGAATTATTACTATCTATTTTATTATTCTTTGCATGATTACGCATATTTTGCGCGTAAAACTTGACCCATATTTATTTTTGAACATTTTCAGCCCGAATTGTCCCCGAATGTTAAAACCCGTCATTATTTTATTAAACAAGTACATTTCAGTTTCAAGTATCAATTCATTGTTGTCACTTTTTATTTTCCCATTTGAATATATATTTTAGAAAAGACTGTAATTGCGTGAAACAAAAGAGTAGTGACCATTTTGGAACTTATGATTTTCCTTCTGCACTCCGCAATCACCCTTTTAGGATCTGTTTGTTTCTCTGAGAAAATTTTAGCTCCATTTAGCAATGGCTATCACTGTCTGCGCATGCTGTTTTGTTGTGGGTGTGTACCACTCATTGCTGTGTCAATGATATTCATTGATTTTGTGGTGATAAACACAGACAAAAAATGTGTATTTATTGATTCGTAAAGTGGAAGTCAGTTCTGTCGTTTTATTTTATTTCAAACCGCGAATTCAACTATGTATTCGGTTTGTGTCAAACATGTATAAAAAAAAAAGGTGGATTGATGAAACTGGGCTCAATATTGCAAGTTTAAGATATGGTAACTCACCTAACACTTAATACTCTAACGATATTTAGTTCTACTTTCGCAACTGAAATCTTATGTTTGAGTTGTCGTCTCAAAATTAGTAACCCGATTCTTGACCGCACTCTCTCTTGTTCTATCTTGAGGCCCCAACTTAGACTAGGAGCTGGGTCCACCACTATGTATGAATGTTTCTACCGTGTATATCATTTATCCAAATTAATTTTTCTGTGTTTTATTGACTACAAATTACCTAATCATAAATATCATGAAATAAAAATTAAAAACAAACTATGTACCAAAATCAACACCTTTCCAAAAGTAGAAAGCTACGTGACTTTAATGTTTTATAAATATGTGCTTCCAATACAACTCTCTGTACTAAAAACTACTATTCTCTTATCATGAACTCTCTCACAGTCCCATTTCCATGGCTTCCACTAATTATCTTCTTCTCTCTAACAACTCTTTTAACATGCGCCAAAACGACACCGTTCAGGATCCCCAGACTCGGTGTCCGCGAAGCCAGTGCGGAGCAGGAGCTGCCTATGTC
>JAYMTE010002713.1:0-10779 GCA_036897545.1 Pelargonium fulgidum
ATGAGATAATTACAATTAAATTAATCCCAATTATTTCAACCAATTTTAGTGGCTTTCAACTATGGATTTCCACTTTAAATTAAAGGTCCTAATCCCATAGTACTTTAGTTCAAGTGTCCTACTACATAAAGTAGTCGTTTAGTTAATAGGAAACTATCCTAGGGATAGGGTAATGACCCTTAAATACCAACACTTTCAAATACCCTACATTTTGCACCAACAATTCATCTTCAAGGATTTCACAAAATACAACAAATTGTTATTTTGATATGGACATATATACCAACCCACAAGGCCACAGTTACTGTATCATTTTTTACTAAATGCAATCTGAATCAAACAACTATGTTGCATACCTCCAGCAATTTATCAACTTGTCCACAAACTTCTGTTCATGGATTTGATGTTTCCTATACCCCATTATTCAGAAGAGGAAATTCAAAAACCTAATTTTGTTCTACACGTAAGAACTCCCAAATTTTTATATTTTTGTCAACCACTTATTACGGAACTAATTAAATCATTAAAAACTTTTTCTACCTACATTTTCACATCTTTCTCTTCATCGTTTTCATGTCTACCGTCTGTAGCCACATATCATCTAAATGAATTCATAAACAATTTATACTTCAACGCATTCTGCAACTACTACCGATTAACATATCTCTACCATTTGCTCCTGCTTCATCTCTCTTACCCATCATCAACCATTAACCAAGATGCATCGTCTATAATCTACTTTATGTATTGCTTGCCATTTTTTTCTATTACCCATCATCATTCATTAACCCTTTTACCCATTTTTGACACTATGGGCAAAGATGAGAAATTGGCGAGATTTTGAAGATATTTTGTTGACTTGTACAAATGGACGGCTTGGATGGTGACACGTCATGAACATGATATGAACATGTATTGCGGCTACATGCATGAATGATTTTCAAAAAAAATAAAAAAGAAGAAGTTAAAAACTCACAGACAGGTTGGGAGAGAAACACAAGGAAATAAGCATGTCTACCTTAATAAGCTTTGTTTATAGAGTTACTCAACAAATGAATTCGTTTTTCTTTTTATTTTTTTAAACTAGCATACTACACTATGTAAATTACATAATTGGAGGTAGCTCTCCCCTTTCAACTCATACATCGTCCCATATCGTCGACAAGGAGATTCGAACCTGAGACTTCATAGAAAATTCAGAGTGCTTAAATCGCTTGACCTAACATGCTTTAGTAATGAATTCGTTTTAAACTAGGAAATTTGGACTACTAATCCATGAGATTATGACATAGTTTAAAATCATCTAGAAATAAATAATTATTTGGTGATTTAAAAGTGGTAGTTTATCTTATTAATATGAGACGAGTATTAAAATATGAATCTCACGTTGGCTAATTAGAATAAACAATTAGTGTTTAAATATGTTCAAATAAAATATTAAAATTATAAACTAGAACTTTAACTATCAACTTGAACTCTTAATTGAGTAGATATTCTAACATGTCACAAGTTCAAATCTCAACACCTCAAATTTGTATATTTAATAATTCAAATCTTTCCATCTATCACTTCTTGTCTCTCTGTTGGCTTTTCTTGTAGCTTCTTAATCATTTCTTTGAGTTTTCTATGTTTGTTCTATATTTTTAAAGTTCACTTAGGCTCTCTATCTCCTCATATCGATTAATGAGCTATCATCTATATTTATTTTTTCCACCCATTAAAACATGAATGAAAAAGTTTAAATAATTAATAACGTGAATACTTCTACTTTTTCATGAATTGATGTGTGAAACGCTCAATTGATGAGACAAACTATACAATTGGCACAACATGAGCAAATTATTGCAATAAAGCAACTAATCTTTTGAAGTAGGAGATGGAATCACAAAAAGATTTACATCATTCAAAATCATTGCAATTAATCAACTTTGTTTTTTTTTTTTTAATTATTTTTTTTTAGGTGTGATGGTTTAATTTCCAAGTGATTTAGTTGTTGGAGAAAGTATTAATTTCATGTAACAGAAAAAGAAAGCTGGTAAGCTGTGCATTTCATTCAACTCCATCTCTTGATGTTTCTGAGTTGATTCAGTTGGCATTGTATGTGTGTTCTGGATTCTGGTTGGGTCCTTTTCAAGAATTTTCTCGGTGTTGTCGATAAATTAAAGCTTGTTTGTTTTGTTTTGTTTTGTTTTTGTTATTGTTTGGGGAAGAAAATTTGGTGTTTTTCCTTCTCTCCTTTAGTTGATGAAACAACCCAAAGCCTCACTTTTCTTCTCTTTTGCTTTAATAGTGTGTGGTGTGTAGTTGGAATAGCTACCTACTGCTACTAGTACCACATCATAATCCCATTTTCTCTTTCAACTTTTGACAAATCCACCACTTTTCTTATAATATGCACATTTGCCTTCATATTGTAGAACCAGCAATGATTAAAGACTAGGGTTCTATCACAAAACAATTCACTTTCATTACTTGGTTGTGTAACATGAAACCCAGTCCACTCCACACCAAGATTCAAGCCCAAGTGCTTGCCATGGTTACATAAATCCACTTTCAAATGTAATTTCTGATGAACATAAGAACAATACATATTTTCTATTTTCTTGAATTAATTTTCAGAAAGACAAAGCTAAGTACATCTCTGTTTTATTAATCATCTTAACCGCTGGATGCTTTGCCTAAAGCAAGCTTACGAGGAGGAGCTGGTCGTTGATATAGGCTTTTCCTTGGTGTGTATCAACCCACAACTGCGGCGAGATGTCGGAATGTCGGAATGTACAACATTGAAATTCATAACATCATCTACAAGCTAATGTCTTCAGGCAAGCTGATTTCAAGAAAATAAAGGCTGCAAAACCAGAGGACACAAATTAGGAATAGAGTAGATGCTGGATGCAAACAACCCATTAATTAATTCTCTGCTTTCATGCCGAAATTAGAAAAAGCAATGCATGTCCTCAAACGAAACTAATGCTTAGAATACAATATATCCTATCCAGAACATGATAACCCTTTGCCTTTCATTCCTTTCACCAAGAAAATTGAAGGCATATTCACAAACTTAATGGCTGAAAGCACAAGAAAATGCCTTGACAGTTGAAAACGGTACTTGATATTTAATTTTCTTAGTTTCCATGTTCTTAGTCACTTACACTTTTAATTAAGATGATGTCACAAAGTCACCTATTCATTAACAAAAAATGTAAGTACTCCCTACCACCTGTCCCCCACTTTAGGTGTCCACTGTGCTAAAAATGCTCGTCTCATTTTAAGCATTTGCTTTTCCTCTTTAGATATAATGAATTATGCTCGGATATACAATATCATCATTTAGATTAGTTAACAATGTGATGAAATTATCTAACTGTTAGGAAAGAAGTCAATTCAGTTATTGTGGGGACAGAGTAGGTATTTCTTAATATTATTTTTTGCGCCCTTTCGTCTAATTAATGTAGACACGAAAAGATTGTTCAAAATGTATTCAATTTTTCCTTTGCTTATTTTCCATTTCGTGAAACACTCTCTTCGCTAGATATTATTTTTACCTTGCAGACATGAAAGCCATCCCAAAGAACACAGCTTTGACAGCTTGTTTCTGTCCAGCATAATCAAATGCCAACGGTAGCATTTCATGCAAAGTTAGAAAAGCCATCACTCCACCAACTGAAAGTACAAGAAGAACATACA
The DNA here is from genome assembly GCA_036897545.1 of Pelargonium fulgidum. Classification (NCBI taxonomy): domain Eukaryota; kingdom Viridiplantae; phylum Streptophyta; class Magnoliopsida; order Geraniales; family Geraniaceae; genus Pelargonium; species Pelargonium fulgidum. The sequence continues at coordinate 3,688 of JAYMTE010002713.1, forward strand.
TAAGAGAATTCTTATAATAAAAATTAATTAATTAACCCCTTGAGTTACTGGATTGTAATTGCTAACCTGATGCCAGCAGCCCTTCAAGAATTTCAGGATTTAAGCTGCTTGGGAAGAGATAGGCTGCGGTACAAGAAAAAAGAATACTAATTAACCAGAAGGATCGCCAAATTTCTAGCATTCACAAAAAAAATCATTATGGCAGCGAAAGGCATCAAAGTTTCAACGGGAGAAAGATCTCAGCAAATTGTCTTTGTTAACAAAAATTGCCAGGTTGAAATGGGAACTGTAACTGGTTCATAATCCCTCACCCCACTGTAATATCAAGGGTCACTGCTCATGAGCATCATTACTATATTAAGTTAAGGGTACATCTGTCACCAAGAATCAACTTCTCCGTTTCTACTTAAAGAAGGGAAGTGAAAAATATTTGTCATACCCATACATTCGACCAAAAAAAATAAAAAAATAACAGCTGACCTACCAACAATAATAACACCAAGAGGCTCAGCAAATCCAGAAAGTGTTGCCAGCTTGAATGCCTGCCATTTGCTGAATCATTAAAAAAAGAAGTCCCAATTAGATTATAATATATAAATGATTCCAAATCTTTTTGGAGATAGATTCACAAGCCAAATGATATAAATGGGCATCAAGCACAATAGACACCCGGGACTTTTCAGTACAATTTTGAAAAGAAAGAAAACAAGTAAACGAAAGAACTAAAAAAAAATTAAATTAAATTAAATTTTCCTTAATGATAACTGTAAGTACCTTCCACGAAGTATTGAAATATTCTTACCTCTGAGTTGCAAAATAAACAGGAAGTGCAACAGCAACACCCTGTCAAAGAGAACTCTATGGAGTTATGACAGAGAAAGCAAATATTGCATAATAGTAACTTCCTATCAGAAATTGGATGTGATTCCAAAACTTAACACAATGAACAATGTTTCTGATATTGACTAGGTCCTGATTAAGGTCAAGCTGAGACTGCAAATCAAACTATTTTTGTCCATGGAATTGGAGCACGAGAGCTTGAAAAGAGACATAAATAAAATAGTTGTCACAAAAGAATACAGACCTCTGGAATGTTGTGCAAAGCAATAGCCAAAGCCAGGTTGATACCAACACGAAGGCCCTGCACAGTGTAACAAACAGGATTTAGACAATACTAACATATTCAAGGCCATATATCCAACATACTTTCAGTGGGTTTCAAATCCATGTCCCCAGGGAAATTACACAATAGTAGAGAAGTCACTGTGCAATGAGCTAGTGAAACTGACAACAGTTTTGGCTTACATTAAACACACACACACACACAAACCAAAGAACCTCAGCAATTTATACTGGTTCAAGATCCCACAAGAAGATAGTACGTTGCTTTGTATGTTGAAGTTAACAGATGAAACAGAGAAAACTGCATTATGATGGATAAAAATGAAATCGGTTCACAATAAATAGATGATTCTAGCTATGGGTTTTGCCAATATGATGCATGAGAGAGCTAAACATCATTGATATTGATGCGGAACTGTACCATCCTGACAATGAATTCCATTCAGAATCAACAGATAGATCATATGATTTCTCAATCCTCATCTAGGGTACATTTTTGTTTGTTGGTGCGATAAACACTGTAATACAGGTTAATGCCTAATGTGAAAATATTGCCACCATGCTCAATTGTTACATAGTTTAATTTAATCGCTTTACAATAAACCAACATATAAACAGAAGAAACAAACTATCACTATAGTATACAATGTCATATTACAATAATATAAAACTTAAAGAAAGTTGCTTTCAAATGCTTCCTAAAGAATAACGGGAAGTATAATTATCATTCAAGAATCGGTGTAATGTTTTCTGAATAACTTAGAACCAACATGCTTGGTCATAGAAAAAACTGAAATACCTTACTAAATATATACAGTTTGGTTGAAGTTGATCTTCTCTCACACAACATTTAACGAGACACATAACAATATAAACTAATATAGAAATAAAAGCCAAGATACCTTCATTGAACCAAGGAACACCGCCATTCCCTCTGGGAAATTATGCAAGCTTATGCCTGCAGTCCATAAGAAGAATAATATTCTCATCATATCCGACAAAGTCTCTTTATTTACATAGAAAAATGTAAGAATTCTCATATATGCATTATATGTTTGCTCACAATTAAAATAAACCTTTAACTTTAAGTTGCATCAGAGCAAATAAGCAATTAAAAGTTCAGTAGATAACATAATCAGGAAGATAGTAAAAACAGGTGGATACCATACTTATTCACGATTCTAGTCATACTAAACACCTGAGGATACCAATTCCATGTTTAGTAAAATTCAAACCAGCTTAAATGAGAATTTCATAATAGCACTAAGTAAGGCCTATCTTTAGCAACGATAGTTAAGCAGGTTACCACCTCAGAGATCGCGACTTCAGCTGTACTTGAAATTAATGCCTTCATTTTACCTATTCACCAGTACAAAACCACTGCACTAGCCTTTATGTATTCTAATCAACCACCCCCCCAGCAGGACAATATTAGAAATGAGCATAGTCGAGTGCATCATATAAAATTCTTAGAGAAATCATAGGATCTATAAAGTGAAAAGGAGGTGGGGAAGAGTTATTGGTCTAAAAAACCTTTTACAAATGGAATGCTCTTGGATCCATCATCAAATGGAGACTGTGAAGAAAGAAAGGTTAAACCAAAAATGAATGGATTACGTTAAATATTGAATAGATTATTGTCGAAGATCATCCTTATATCCCCTTGTGAGTTCTATCATTTTCATTCTTCATTCCATGAACATCGGACATTATCTTCTGCAACGAAATCATATTAGCCCATTGTACGGTGTACAGACAAATACATGAACAAGCACAAAAATGCATACCCTTAACCCTTCAAGTTTAATCAGATACCAGGTACCGGGAGCTAGTCGAATCATGAATTTCATTAATTCATAAGTGAGTTGTACTGATGATGGTAGGTTTATAATTACATTTTCATCTTAATCAATCCTCAACTCCATGACATATATATATATAGTTACAGATTATCCTATCAAGATATTAACCCATAGACTATAATTCCCAATGGGTAGTCTAATTGAGTGGCACGTATCAATTCAATTTTTTCAGTTGATGCTTCAATTGAATGACACGTCACTGGGACTCACTATTAATAAAAGTAAAATAAAGTAAATTTTCATTTAAATTTTCTATTTTTTAATCTATAGTCATATTAAGCCGATAAGTTTCATCTAAACAAAATCTTTATATATATATATATACACCATTAAAATAAATAAATTACTCTCCTACTCAACTAATTTTTTATTTTTTTGTCTTACTATATAATGTTCATATTTTAAGCACATAGACTGTCTTACTCAAATATATCCATCATTAATGATCATACAGATACATTTATAACATAACTCCGAGTCAGGTTTAAAAACTAGTATTATAGAAAAGTTGATCAAACCAATAAATATTACTACATGCTCATAGAGTAATTAAAGGGAAATAATCTTTCCATTCATTTAGTAATAGATTAAAACATAAAGGTTCCTTTGAAATTATAGATAAACAGATAAACAATGCAAACAATCCACCAATATGGAAAAGAGAATGAACTTTCTACACTTTCAAGCAGCCGCGGAGCAAACAAGTGCTAATCAGACAAAAATAACCCAAGAGAAACAGGAAATAGCATGCATTTCATGAAACTAGGCAGACAGAAATGAATCAAATGGTGAGACTCGAATGGCAGGGTTAATTAATAAAACAAACAAAAGGTAAGCACAAAATTTGCCCCATATTTTTTCCAGATTTCTCTCAAAGAACTAAAGAATATGGGAGTAAGGATCCAGCAAAACAGACTGTTATTAGTTCTTATATGGAACTATACTTACATACAAATTTGATCATTCAAAACCACACTGCCTATCAATTAAATACAAGCAAACTGAAAATCAACGTGAACTATCTGAAAATAAACTGTGAACTATCTGAAAATTAAGCAGGGATAGTTTCAAGTTTCAATCTCATGATAAAGGGTCAAGCCATATTGATAAAAGGTAGCCATACCTATTGCTGTAACAATTCCGCTGAATAAAACTTGTTTGCGATGCTTCTTCATAATGTCCTTTCCCCCTTCATCATCAGTTTTCTGTTCTCAAGCAAAGGTCAACTTGTCAATAAATCTGCCATTATTCAATGCCTATGTCCAGAGCAACCATGTTAGGATATTAAGCAATTTAGAATAGATCATTGGAACCTTTCTACTTTTCACATTTGAAGTAGGAGCAAGAGTTGGTTCCGGGATGAAATTTGCAATGAAGGCAAAAAAAATTACACCTGCAAAAAACTGCATTTCCAATAAACTAGGATTAATTAGAAGGTATGAATAGTCATGAAATAAAATGTCACCCATATAAACCAAATAAGAATGATATAGTTAATTCACCCAAAGATTGGCTTTCATGAAGCCTATTGAGTTAATAGCATTATGAGCCAAATCTAGGAAAGATATGCTCATCATCAGGCCTGCAGCAAAACCCTGCATAAATGGCATGCTGAATTTTAGTACACAAACTTGTACAGGAGTTCAGGTAAAAGAAAAAAAAATCAAAAGAACGGTAGTGGAGGGCATTAAGCATATTACATTATTTAGATTTTATATGAACTAAGAAAATAACAATAGAAGTAGAAAAACTGAGCTACTAGACAGAAGGGGAAAAAAAAAACTTAATTAACAATGGGTTTGGTGACATGTCCCAGACAAGTATTGCTCCCAAGAAGTGAATGCATACACTAAATTTGACGGGATCCAACAAAAACGTTATATATATACACACTAACTAAAGAAACAGAGGGCTTGACTTTTGAGCATCACCTGTAATAGTCCAAGCATCTTCAAATTGGGAGCCTGATTAAGAATTACAATAAGTGCACCTGTTCACATAAAAAAAATATATTGCTATTCAAAAAGAAAATTTGAATTGCTTCATGAACAAGGCATAAAACAACAAGCTAACAAGGGCTACGAGAAGAGCTCTAACCCAATGTATTTTAATCAAGGATTATCTGACATGATTAAGATTATCGGACTCTCACTTATTGGATTACCACACAAAGAGACCTATGCCTGCATGTTAATTCCGTCTCAATCTCTATTAAAATAAATGGATTCCCTTCATGAACATATTGTAAGATTAAGTACATAAACATATACCTTTTAAACTTCAATGGATGACTTAATAATTATAGGTAGCTGTTGAATCTCAAAGTTGAAAATGGGGAACTCCAATATCGAAATTCTCTTTACTTGATTGAAGAAATTCTTGGAACACAGGGTGTATCAGCATATGGCCAATCCATTAGAATTGTAAACACAATATTACACGTATGAAAATGATGGAAAGAGTAAGCAACATAAAGAATGTGAAAGTCAAACTCAAACTTTGATTAGCAATTGTAAAGATTATTGAAAATTAACTTGGTATCTAGCAGAGCCTGATCTAGGCTTAAGAAAGGTAAAAATCAAACCCCACTAATAAGGGTAACCTTATAAAAATCATTGAAAACCCAAACTGCAGAATCCAGAGAAAGATCACAAATGTCAACCCTGCATTTGCCTCAAAGTTCTCATCTTTGATTTAGACCAATATCCAACTTGAAATACATGAAAATTTGATCCCAATCACACAATCCAGCAAATTAATGAGATAAATAGAGGATATTAGTAGATGGAAATAAAATAGATGAACAAACTCACCCAGAGAAGTGCTCAATCCACCCACAAGTGAGAGTCCAAGAGCTACCAAGACCTGAGAATCCATGATGATTTTGGATCCAAAAACAGAAAATCAATAGCTCGGGAAAATGCAAAAGCGTGTAAAGGAATGATAGAAAAAATCAAAATAGGGCTTTGGGTTTTGTATCAGTGAGGTTCAACAGGGAATAGGAATGAGTAGAGCGAAAGAAAGAGATGGTTTAGCGGAGTGGTCCAAGAAATGTGGATATTTAAGGTTGAGATCCAGGTAGTGCTAGCTACAGCCTAATGACGCCATAGTTTTCCATTTCCTTCCTCTCTGCTCTCACTCTATACCTAACGTCGCATTTCTTGTTCCTATACACTTTCGCAATTAACAAAACAAGTTTGCTTTTAAAATACTTTTTTATTAGTTATTGGAGCAATATATTCACTACGGGTAAACGAGCCGCTCGAGCTCGGCTCGATAAGTAATTGGTTTAGGCTAAGTAATTGGTTCAGGCTCGATATAGTCGAGCTCGAGTTAAATTGATGCATAGGTTTATAAAGAGCCAAATTATTTTGTGGCTCGATGGGTATTTACGCTGAATAATTTATTATTTTTTAATTAATACATATTATATTAAATATAAGTTTAAATTTATGTTTTGTGATTTTAATCTGTATCTATTTATTCATTTAAACTCAAAATAAAACTTGTCATAATCACTATTTTATGACAAATTTTATTGTATTAGGTTTTTTTTTTTCTTTTATCAGCAATCGCACAAACCCCGAGGCTCAAACCTGAGACATTGATGGAGCAAGCCGCTTGTACTATTGAGTGCTTGTTAGGTTTGTAATAATATATTTTAGGATGAACTACATATGAGTACCATGTAATATTTATCTTTTGTAATTGACTATTCTAAACTTTCTTTTTTGTAACTTTTTACTACCATGAACTATTTTCCACACGTTACATCAGTTACCTTTGACAAAATTATTTGAAAATGTCAATTTTGCCCTTCTTGCCACTTTTCTTTTGTAACTTTTGTAACGAAGTACTCTAAAATTAGCATTTTTAAAAATAATTTAGGGTACGCACCAGAACAATACCACGTGGTCAGCCATCAGCGGTTGCTATATGAATTGTCTTGGATGCGAATAAAGATTCAAGAAGCACCAAATAATCTCTCCAATATGACCAATCCACCTTGACACGCGGCAAATGCGGAACGCAAGCGAGGTGCTGCGTCACACCGGATTAAGCCCAAAGCTCTAGGTAATCATTTTTTTTTTTTACATATATAACCAAA
>JAYMTE010002714.1:0-10776 GCA_036897545.1 Pelargonium fulgidum
CAGCATTTCAAATCAAATCATGATTCCCAAACACACTATTACAATTCCCTAAATTCGATAATTGTTTAGAATTATCACCTACATTTGCTTCATTTTCGGATTTAAACTATACAATAAACCATAATCTACTTTACCAACAATGTAGTAATTATAACTTGTCCTATAAACTCTAAACTACCATATAATCACAAATTCATTATAAAGATTAAAAAAAAACTACAATTTAAATTTACCTATTGCTACTGGACGACCATGGCGAAACAAGAAGAGAAATGGCAAACTTGATGTGGAGAGAAAAAGTTCGACGACATCATCAAAGTCGAAGATGGATGGTGGAGGTGAAAGCCGAGTAGAGAGAATATATAGAGAGCGAGTAAGAAAGAAGTGATAAGAGGGAAGTCTAAATTTGTTGAAATTTCATTAAACTTAGAATAATTTATAAATAATTGGCACCAAAATCTTTTTACGGTTTTATCTTGTTCTCCTGCCAAATAGTCATTTTTTAGTAGAGTAGAATTTAGTTGAAATACGCTAGCCAAACAAAGAGTCATCATAGTTAGTTGTGATGTGACATTATTTATGGACCACAATGTGACTACGATAGAAATAAATTTGAGAGTTAAAAATATGCAACATCTTAAGTGTGGTTTAAAAAATATAAATATAGATGACACAAAACCATAATATCTTTTTTCTAACAACTTATATTCCATCTATAATGTGCACATTACCTTTTTCTTTACCACTTTTGATATTCAGACAAACTTTTAATTGTAAAATCTTTCTTTATCGGGTTTTAATTTATAGTATTACAATCCATTAGCAAAAATATTACTGTCTTTCCCTATATATAAAGGGAAAACTTTATCCAAAAAAGTATCTAATTTTTTTTTTCTAAAGAAAAATATAATATAAATCATTATTCGACTCGAAAGTATAAAGTCCATTCTAATTTATCAATAAAATATATTTTTTTTATAAAATTAAATTCATAAATGATTTTTACATTTGCGAGCACAACATTAACATGACCGCAACAGCGACAATCTCGCAAATCTTGATTTTGCTGTTTAGAGATTAACCCGCGGCCTGGTCGGTGTCAATACGACACCAGGAGGCGCGTGGGGTGGTTCAGTATAGGGGCGAGAACCAATCATCTTCCGCCACGTACCCTCCTCCTCGATTCAGTACACTCACAAGTAACTCCTCTCCCACTTTCTCTTCTTTTCTCTCACCAGAGTCAAAACCCACACAAAACCCCGAAGATTCTCTGGCTCATTTTCTCTAGGGTTCGTCGCTTTTCTAGTGTAGAATTCAGCAGTTCAGTGAAGTTCAGGTTTCACTTGTGCTACTTTCATGGTTCTTTCTGAAGCATTTTCTTGATTCTTCGCTGGTTCTGTGTTGTGTGGGTAAGCGAAGATGTTGCGGCTCCTGTTGGGGGGGGGGGGGGGGTGTGTTCTTGGATCAACTTCAAGTATAAGAGACTGCCTACAATTTGCTTCTAATGTGGGATTATGGGACAAAGCGATACATATTGTGTTGCACTATTGCATCTGCCAAATGAGGTGGAAAAGAAATATGATATTTTCATGAGAGATTCATTGAAGAGTGCAACAAAAAAGGCTGCATATAAGTGGCCAGTGGACGAAGAGGTGTATGATAAGGTAGGGGCGATGAAAGTGGGGGTGGCGGTAAAAAGGAGGGAAGATAGGGGAAGATGGTGCTAGGTACGGTCAGAGATGGTGTAGTGGATATGGAGAAGGAGGATGTCACGTTGGACCCGGCGGAAACGAAGCGAAGAAGGATGGAGGAAGGATAGGTTACAGTGGAGTCAAAAAATGGACCAGAGGAGGATCTCCAATAGGAGATTCGCTTACAACAATGAGTATCTTAAGCTGAATCTGTCACGGAATGGGCAACTCGCGAGCAGTTCGTGTCCTAACCGATCTGGTTGAGAAAAAGAGGCCTAACTTTGTGTTTCTCATTGAAACACGGTGTGGGAGGGAGAGGTTGGAGGGGTTGAATGGTAGGTTAGGAATGCTAGGTTTATTTGTTGTGGATAGCGAAGGGATGAGTGGGGGGTTAGGGTTATTTTGGAACATTCAAGACTCGGTTCAATTGCTAGGATTTTTAAAATATTTTATTAATGTAAAAGTCTGCATGGAAAACATAGGAGACTAGAGGGCACGTGACGGGCTTCTATGGAGAGCCATGCAGAACGAGGATAAGGAAATCATGGGATCAAATCAGGTGGCTGGGGGTAGGTCGGAGCTGTTGTGGATCGGTTATAAGGACTTCAACGGTATATTGTTGAGTCAATAGAAGAATAGGGGAGTACCTCAACCGTATTGGCTAATTGATGGTTTCTCGGAAGTAGTTAATACGAGTGGCTTAAATGATCTGAGGTTATCAAGTTTTCAGTACATGTGGTATCGGGGATGGGGTACAAAAAACTGCATTAAGGACAAATTGGATAGGGCATTCAGATCATATTCATGGATTGAGAAGTTTAGCGAGTATAAATAATTTTCCTTAGGCATCTTCAGATCATTCACCGATTTTGATATTGTCGTTTAGGTCAGAGTGGAGCAAGGAATCGATTCTAGTTTGAAAACTATTGGGTAAGGGAGCCCAGGGTGTAGGGAGGCGGTGATTAGGAGTTGGGGTATGAGGGGGGAGGCATCATGAGATGTTTTGGAATAAAAGAGCCAAATCATTTTGGTTGGCGGGAGGTAATTCAAATTCGAGATACTTCCATTTAGCAGCCTCGGGGAGGAGGAAGAACAACAAGATTGAAGCGTTAAAGGATGCTAATGGAGTTTGGAGGAAGAAGAGGGAGGGTCTAGAGTAGGTGATAGTGAATTACTTTTCAGAACTGTTCAAATATGAGGTGTCAGAGTTTGAGCCGGTTTGTAACTTGGTGAGGCGTCGAGTGATTGTGGAGCAGAATCAGAAGTTGATTGGTGAAGTATGCGCGAATGATGTAAAATGTGCTTTAGACTTGATGCACCCAGACAAAGCTCCGGGTTCAGATGGTTTAATCCCAATATTTTTCCAAGCAAAGTGGGATATTATGGGAGGTGATGTGAATGCTTGTCAGAATGTGTTATCGAAAGGGGTGATGCCGAAGGGTCTGAATGATACACACATTGTGCTTATATCAAAAAAATCAAAACCCGAGAGCATGAGCGATTTGAGATCCATATCAAAACCCGGTAGTGTTAAATTCTCGGACATCACCTAAAAAAAAGGAGGAGATGTGTTTGGTGTTTGGTGTTTTGTGTTAAGAAGGAGGAGGGGGTGGGGGCATACTTTGGTCTCCCGATAAGCATGGGAGGAAGAAAGTAGAGATTTTTTGGTTTATTTTGGACAAGGTAGCACAACGTATATGGGGATAGGGTAAGTTGTTTTTATCGCAAACCGGGAAAGAGGTGTTGTTAAAGACGGTTGCACAAGCTATTCCTAATTATGCGATGAGCTTATTTTTATTACCTTCGAAAATGTGTGTGGCGTTGGAGAGAATATTGAATTCATACTGGTGGGGTTCGAAAGGGAATGGTCATCGCTCAATTCATTGGTGTTCATGGGACAAAATGTGTAGTGCGAAGAAGAAAAAGGTGAGTTGGGTTTTAGGAAGATTCATGACTTCAATTTGGCATTGATCAGGAAGCAAGTTTAGCGGTTGATTTTGAATCTGAGTTGTTTGTTTTCACGAATTATTCGAGTAAGGTGCTACCCAGGTAAGTCTTTTTCTTATGCTCCGTCGGGTTGAACCCGAGCTTTTTATGGAGAAGCATCAGAACTGCGTAAGAATTATTGAAAGCGGATAGTGTTATGTGGGTCAGGGATGGAAAAGAGATTCAGGTTTATAAGGACCCATGGTTGTTAGGTTTGGAAGGTGGGAATATGGTATCGGTAACGCCAGATGGCTGGGAGGATTTATGAGTGAGTGAACTGTTTGTTTATAGGCAAAGACATTGGGACTATCAGGTGTTGGAGGAGTTTTCACTAGGGAGGAAGTTTTCACTAGGGAGGAAGTGGAGGCTATTATGAGAATTACTCTAAGTTATAGCAAGTTGCTGGATAGTTGGGAATAAACTTTGGATGTTGGTATCTATAAAAGGTTAAGGCAATGTGTGGAAGTGGAGGCTGGTAGTGTGGCTGATGTGGGATGGAGTAGAATTTGGAAGCTGTAATGCCCTCTGAAAGTGAAACATTTGGTGTGGAGCGCATGTAGGGGGTTTATTTCGACAATGACGAGGCTGACGGCTAAACTAATCGTGACGAAGAGGGAGTGTGCTTTCCTTGGAGGGCAGAGGAGTTAGTGAGTCATGTTCTGCTTCAATGTCTAGCTCATGTTGGGAGCAGTTGGGGTTGGGTGATAAATGGAAGGATGGCATGACGGTGGGAGATTGGTGGAAAAAGATGTTAGTCCAGCGATCGGCAGAGTTGTGTGCAAAGGAAGCGGTGGTTTGCTGGAAGCTATAGGGGGTAAGGAATGATAATGTGTGGAATGACAGGTGGTTGGATACTGGAAGTGTGCTGAGAGCAAGCTTTGATCTGCTCAATAGGTGGTTACAAGCTAGGGGAGGTGGAGAAGGTGGTGGTGAAGGGGGTAAGCGTAACGCTAGATCGCTCCGGAGACGAGCTGTGTTAAAATTTAGTATGATGCGATGGTTTTTGTGAACGAGAGGAGGTCGAGAGCAGTTTGGGTCTCAAGGGATGATGATGACAGCTGCATGGGAGCAGGTTGGGCTGAAAAGAGGGTGGATGTCAGTCAACGTGAGGTGGAAGCTTGGGCGATAAGGGAAGCGTTGCGGTGAGCGGTGGGGAAAAGGTGGAGGAGGCTGGTGGTTGAGTTCAATGCAAAGTTGGTTATTTATGTGCTGCAGACTGGAAAAAATGAGGCGGGTGGGGTGCGTTTGGTATTAGAGGATATATGTGAGCTTCAAAAATCATTTGATGATGTTAGGTTTTATTTTGTGTATCGTTCTGCAAATAAGACAACATGAGCTTGCTCGCATGTCTTGTTCTGAGTCAGATAGGCAGTGTTTCCTTTTGAATCAGATCCCGAAATTAGTTACTAATATTGTAACGCTTGATATTTCTTAGTGAATAAAGTTGCAGGATTTTGGAAAAAGTAATATTATTACACTTATGTTCACTTAGTTTCCACCATTTCTAAACATCATTACATTTTTTCCTCACATACATCTTAAGACAAAAAAATGATATAAGCTTAGATTTTGAAAGTGGACGACTATCTTAACTCCAAGTTCTTTTTCTCTTCAACTTATCATAGAAAATATTCACTCCATCATCTCGACCTATAGAAGGTCCACTCAAAACATCTGAAGGTACACTCAAAGGGTTCTGAAGAAGAACCATATATACTCGTGTGTTCCCTAAACAAGTCATTCATCGCCTTTTTAATTTTCTTCATGACTGTTTAATAGTCAAACTCTTCATATGTGGAATCAAGAGCTATTTCCACAACCATCATTTTCATTCTAGGATCAATAATAATAACTATGTATATCGACATATTCATTTTCTCAATTTTTCTCAGTATTTGACATATTTGTCTCATTTTCTTAGTCATTCCACTATATTCTCCTTCATTATCTTCTATTTTAGAATTCACAATAGTCAAAGCACCAGAATGTTAAACAATATTGTGTTACTTGTCATAGAAAATGAAGAAGAAACTTTGATAGCTACATCAAGAAATTTCTCTAAAAAAAAATCATAAGTCTGCTCGCAACTTTCCAATCATCATACTCAAGAGGCCCGACCTTGTCAGAATTGAGAAATCATAGTTGCTATAAAGATTTAGCCTCCCAAAAACATGCTCATAGTTTAATGCAGATTCTAACGTCAAATATGAGGAGTTCCTTCTCATAGGCACATCAAGAATCAATGATGCTGTGTACTAATAAGCCAGTTTTGTTATTTATCTTCTCAAGTAAATGCAAATGAACATTCTACATATTCATGAAATATAAATTTGAGGAGACGTATTCACTACCAGAAAATAGAGTGATCATCCTCATAAATAGTCTCAAGTATTTGCACATCCTCATTCCTCTTTCTCATTATTCCTCCGAAGGATAATGCTTGTATCCATGATCCATGTAAGGATACCGAACCACGCATCTCGGCTCTCGACCCCGTTGGAAGGTAGCATGGGATATCCCCGTCAAGGCCGTGAGATGGATAAAGTTGCGGAGTTGTACTATCTTAAGCATGGTACTAAGGTTTAGAGTCGAAATGATGAGCTCGACCCCTGTTGTCAAGGCATGGCGATCAATTCTCTAATAGTGAGTGATGAGGTCGACCCCTGCTGTTAAGGCATGGCGATCAGTCATCCAATATGGTGAGGTTGATCCATGTTGTCAAGGCATAGCAATCAGTCATCTAATGGTGAGGTCGATCCATGTTGTCAAGGCATGACGATCAGTCCTCCAGTGATGAGGTCGACCCATACTGTTAAGGCATGACGATCAGTCCTCCAATGGTGAGGTCGATCCATGCTGTCAAGGCATGGTGATCAAGCCTCCAATGATGATTAATGAGGTCGACCCATGTTGTCAAAACATGACGATCAATCCTCCAATGGTGAATGATGAGGTCGACCCATGTTATCAAGACATAGCGATCAATCCTCTAATGATGAGTGATGAGGTCGACCCATACTGTTAAGGCATGACGCTCAGTCTACCAATGGTGAATGATGAGGTCGATCCATGTCATCAAGGCATTGCGATCAATCCTCAAATGGTGAGTGATGAGGTCAACCCATCATGTCAAGCCATGGCGATCAATAAGTCACCGGCGGTGTTGAAGGGACGAGAAAAGGTAAAGGGAGAGCAGCGTTGTTTGAGGGTATGGTTGGAGGAGAGAACCAATGGTAGTGGACAGAGAAGGCCGACAACGTCGTTGTTCTAGGGGGTGGTCGGAGGAGAGAGCCGACAGTGGTGGACGGAGAGGTGGGCTCGATGAAGAAGACAAGTCAACTGCAATTTTTTTTACTAACCATATTTTCCACATCTTATGAAAAATCAGAAAAACAAAAACAAAACAAAAACAAAAATCCAACAAAGGCCATGTCTGTGCCACGTAAGATAAAAAAATAAAAATAATTACAACATGGCATCAACTAACAGATTCTGTCTCCCTATTTAACGGATGTTATTCTGTCAACCACTTTCGCGAGAACTTTGGACTAAAGCCAAACGCTTGGCTGAACTTTGGACTGCATTTTATCATTTCATAGTTCAAGGACCAAATTAGAACGTTCTAGATAGTACATGGATTATTTTGAACCTTAACCCATTTTAGATTCGTGAAAGTGAAATGGTCAAATGATCCATTAAGGAACAATTTGAATTAGTAGTTCTTGAAAAACAAATTGAAGATGTAATGTAATCGTGAATAGGTGTCATTTGTTTGCAGGAAACTGAAGTTCCACAAAAAAAAAAAAAAATGAAGTGGCTCTTATGTTGCTGGACAAAATGGTGAAAGAGAAGGAGGATAATAAAAAGAAAAAGCAAACAAACACACAAAAAAACATAATGGCATACCAGTTGGGCCAAATGTAAATCCAAAACAAACTTAAATCAATTGGGCCCAAAGAAAACCAAATATTTCTAATACAAGTTTAAAAACCAAATGGGCCTAATGCACAAAAAAGAGTTGAATAAAAAAGCTAATTACAAGCAAAGCTCGACACTTGTTTTATTGATAAAATTTTACACTATAAATTATTTTGCCCAAAAATAGATTTTGATTTCACGATGATCCAATGATAAAGTTATGCTAATATCATCATAAGCTTTGTGGGATAACTATTATTGTGTTGAAATATGGTGTCTACAATCTTCATCTTTCAAGTGTTTGAAATACATAAAAGATAAAAGTCTCTCATTAGATGCGTTGTCTAGTGTGAGACACATAACCTTTTTCTCAGTCTCTCATTCCTTCAAAGATGAAACATTTTTTCGAATAATACAAAACACGTGTGTGTGGAGGAGGCACGTGACAAAACTTAATTATCCTACTTTGTGATTTCTATTTGTCATCAACAAAGTGAGCGATTATGCACATATAACTATCACTTGTGATCAAAGTTCATAAATTTGATGTTAGACATATCCTACCCTTGGTGTTTTGTAATGTATTCTTAAAACTTTCTTTTTTGTGCCTTATAAATTTTTAGAACATGATATTTACAAGTATGCCAACTAGTGTTCACAAACCCAGAGTTCGAGTAAGGAAAAAATGTTTTAACAGTTCGTGTTTATCGAAAGAAAAATAATAATTACCCTTCCCTATTACAATATCTAATAATTCACGAGCAACCATTTGATTGAGTTTCCTTTCTCTAACACCTATAGATGTTTGAGACTTATCTTATTTTGGCCATTTTGACACTTTTCTATGTGATTGTTATGATTTCTAGTCCTAGAATTTCTACAGTTAGCAGCATAAGTTTTATCACAATACTTACATTTACTTCTTTAATTTCCTTTCTCATTAACTTATATGTCAAAATATTCCCGACATTTAGATGTTCTTGCTCTCTTACCATTAACACCATGAGTTGTTGTCTCTTAAAGTATATGACAATCGTCTAGAAAATCTTTCTTTTGGACCTTTATCAATAGATGTGTATCTTTTAGGACATTTCGCTACTAAACCATCATTCAATTTAGAATCAAGACCGTCCCAATTTTTAAGATAAAAAATATCAATATCTATATCAACATGATTGTTATTATTATTATTATTATTATTATTATTATTATCATCATCATTCTCAATAAGAACATCATCATCATCATATATAAGCATATTTTTCATTTATAGGCATATTAACATCAACATCAACATCAACACCAACATTATTCTCATTTACTAACACATGAATATCGTCAACGTTCTCATTTATAAGCACATCACTCCAACAACATTCTCATTAATAGACACATAGACTCCAACAAAATTATCAACTATAAGCACATCAATATCAACGCTAATATCGTTCATTCCAACCTACACTAAATTTATGGTTTTCAGTAAAAACTTGTGCTTCTTTTATGAAAAACTTATCAATAACTCCTATTTGAGTTCAAGTTAACTTTTCATTTCTTTTCTTCTTTTTTACGTTTATCACACCCATATTCACATTTTCTAATTTTAGAACAGCAAGAAAAAGAACAATACAAAAATTAAGGAGCAAAAAAAAAATTTCTGAAGCGAACTCAAATCGTCAAGAAATTCATAAATACATAAGTGTGGAAAAATCAAATATTGTCCTGTTGAATACATTAATTAAACGATCGTGTACAATACAATAAAATTAAGCTTCAAACAAGAAAAGAAACTGAATGCAACACAAAATGAAAAATTCCTATATTGTGATCATATTATTTAGGGATAATTACATGTTTCTATCATGTACCTTTTGCACCTAGATACCCTGAACTATTTTTTATACTTTTGGATACCATAAACTATGCACATTCCATTACATTTATATTTGTGTCAGTTAAATGAGAAAACGGCCATATTTCCCATTCAAATTCAATTTTTCTAACTCAAAAAACAAATAAAACTTACAAATCTTTTTACCCCAAAACCATCTTTAGTTTCGCTCCTCTTCAGCAAATTGTGAAACCTCCACAACCTCGATCGCTTCGTTTTCTCGCATAATCCCAACAACTCCACCGATTTTGAAGCCCATACGTAGTATGTCCCCAGCATGACGCCTTCCAACTCGTCCGTGTCGGAGGACGAAGACAAGGATTGCGACCGTTGAGGAAGAACTTCCTTGGCGAAATGTGCATTGACTCACTTCCCTTTCATATCTCCATCTTTCTCAGCAGAAGAGCTTCCTCACCAGCAATTTCAATATTTTGACAACCAAATAAAGACTCAATCGATTGTTGAGTTTCAAGCTTTCTCGAAAAAGCCGAACCAGGAGATTGTTGGGTTTAAAATCAATTCTAGCTTTTCTAGTTTTGTATCAATAGTTTTGTTTCTATGCCTTTTTGTCAGGTTAGATCTAGACTTGCAGCTAGGACATGGATGTGATTATTTGAATTTCAAATTTTTTTTTTTAAATTTGTTTAGTGGGAGTTGATCTGGTTTTTAGAGATTCAAGGTGTTTGGTTATTTGGGGTTTAGAGATGAAGATAGGGATGTGTATGGGAGGCGGGCCTTTGAGTAATGTAGATATGGCCATGGTCACTCGATGTGACTCAGATTCAAAACTCTCAAAATAACAGCACATAAATGAACAACAATATAAACATCAACATCAACATGAACAACAAGATAAACATCAACATGGTTGGATTAATATGGGACTGATTTTGGTTACATAATGAATGTTTATGAAATTGTGATTTGAATTGAGTTCACAAATTAAAGAAATGAAAAATGTAATTCATAATTTAAAGGAATTAAAAAAAATCTAAATTTTTTAAAATTTTCAGCGATATTTTGATGATTCCGGTAAGAGTTTAATGATTCCAATGAGAGTTGAATGAAGAAGATGGTAAAATGAAAGGTATTTTGGAATTTAAAAAAAAATGTCATTTGTTGGGCACATGATCTAATTATAGGTATGTTCTGTTAAATGTAACTAACGGAATAGACTATGCATAGTTCATGGTTCTAAAAGTAAAAAAAATAGTTTAGGGTATCCAGGTGCAAAAAGTGCCAAGTATAGGGTAGATATGTGTAACCCTACAAAGAGTTGTTGGCCACAAT
>JAYMTE010002715.1:0-10775 GCA_036897545.1 Pelargonium fulgidum
TTGTTTTTAATAAAGTTTAGAAATGTTTTTTTTTTTTTTTTTTTAATTATGGAAATAGTTTCTGTAGATGTACAAATTAATTATGTCTCACATTAAGATTGGAAGGACAGTGACAGGAGTGCGGTCATAGCACTGAACATTAGACTAAAGAGATCACACACATAAGCTCTGGTATCAATATCGTTAGGTTTTGATTTTAGTTTTTTTTTTTTAAATATTATAAGAACTTTCGGAAGATTGGTTTGGGCAAAAAACTTAGTTATCATGGCACAATGTGTTGTGATTAAAAGTTTAGCTACCTCTGGGAGAACTGTGATCCTGTCATTGCTTTTGTAAATGGTCTTTTAGACAGCTAACTGAGAGTGGGAAGACTCAGAAAGGGGCATCGACTTGTGTGGTTATGCACAGAATAAATGCAGCTGCACTTCTTTTCATTTGAAAAGATTGAGTGAAGCAACTCAGAGCAAATGGATTATCCAGAGTGATTTGATTAAATAACTTACATAAAAGATTAGCATAGTGATATTCCTAATCTTTCACGTGTGGAAAAGTATGCACATTTGTGAGAATAGATACAATAGAAGAAGCTAGTTGATTATGAACCGTGCTTAGCTTTACATATGTATTAGGATTGGGGTTCATATGATACACTAATGCCTTCTGTCTATCTGTTTCTTTCACTCTCACATCAGTTCCGTCTAGCTTCTCTACCCTGTCTCTTTAAGAAACTGAGCTCTCATGTCTTTCCTAGTCCTAATAGGCAGAGAAAAAGTTGGATGCAGAGTTGGCGAGAAGATCCACTGCTGCCATTCATGGTCATGATAATCGAGGAACGAAGGTGGCTCGGGCAGTCATAAGGCTTCTAATGACATTAATGATTTTGGGGTATCTAATGATTTGGATCGTAATGCCCACCAACACCTACAAGCAAATTTGGCGTCCTAAAGTGCGAGCAATGGTCAACAATTCAACGTATTTTGGAAAACAAGGTATGTTTTGGATAATTTTAGTTTTTACTCTTGATCATGGAACAACTAATTGGAACAGTTTTGGCGTTTTCCACTGTTGCAACTTCATGTGTATTATTCTCTGTACAGGTGCAAACATTTTGCTTTACATGTTTCCGGTTCTCTTGGTTGCTGTACTTAGCTGTATGTATCACCATCTTGGAAAGAAATTGAATGATTATGACAAAGTAGACAGGTAATTGATCTTTTTTTCTTTGGTCATTAATTATTCTTGTGTTGCATTCAAGAACTTGATTTTGCGCTGCGGCAACAGCAAAAAACATGATCGGTTAGCTTCGTGGAAAAATCCAGTGATCGTGAAGAGTCCATTAGGAATTGTTTCTGGAGTAGAGCTTAGTATCCTGATCATGTTCATTGCATTCCTGGTTTGGTCATTATGGACTTACCTTCACAACAGCTTTGCTACCATCACCCCACAGTCTGCTGCGAAGGACGGTGAGCAAGTGTAAGAACCCCTCCTTTCACAAATCATTTATACTTGTTATCAACGACCAGTATTCTTATCAGTGTTGTTTCAGATAGCAAAGATATTGTATGCTGAATTTAGTAGTAATTCTTGTGGTGAGTTTGGGCAGGTGGCAGAGTAAGCTAGATAGTGCAGCTCTAAAGCTAGCGCTTGTTGGGAACATTTGTTTGGCCTTTCTCTTCTTTCCGGTGGCACGTGGTTCTTCGGTGTTGCCATTGTTTGGTTTGACCTCAGAGGCTAGCATCAAATACCACATATGGCTCGGAAATATTGTCATGACCTTCTTATCTGCTCATGGCCTCTGCTACATCATATATTGGGCATCTACCAATCAAATTTCCGAGGTGATTAATAATTTCAACACTCTTTTTTCTCACTTGTATCACCACCAATATTTACATATTGGTAGATATTATTGAGCTTATAGAACAGTAGCATGGTATATAATATTATCTTTTTGTTAAAGAGTTATGTTTCTATCTTAAATACTAGTCGAGTTATTGCAAGCAAAGATGGCATATTCTCGTTTGGTCCAGCTTCTAAGCTCTTATTACTGTTTCAAAATTCAATTCTATTATATCAAATTGTGTTACGTCTTCAATTCAGTTTAATAGTAAAAAACCACACTTTCTTCTAGCATAATCAAATTTCAATATACTTTGAAACTGTCAGGTTTGTATAATTTTTTGTTTTTCTAAGGAAATGAACATGTTGGACTGAACTCATAAAATACATAAACCTTAGTGCATTGAGCATGACGACATGTTTCATAGTTTATGATTGTTTTGATGCTATAAAGGTCAACCTATTTCCATTAGATTCATTATTTAATACGGTGGTTGAAATTTGCATTTTTTATGGTTTGATTTTGGTGGGTACAGATATGTAGTTTGCTTGCCTTTTTTTCCTTTTCTTTTTGCAATATTCATTGCTTGATATTTAGAATGGAAGATATCAACTTAATCTTTAGTGGAAGTCAATTATTCTCTACGAGTGGAAATATCCCATGTGTACCATCTAGGGCAGAATAAACAGTTGTCACAGGCCATGATCACTAGTCATGAGGGTCCTGTTATGAGATAGGAACCCACAAACTGCATTCTATCGATTCCTTTTTGAATATGAACTGTTTGTATTAACATCATTGTTGCTGTGGAAATTAATGTTCCTTTGAAATTCCTACTCATGAGAAGACAAGATGTGCCAAAATTGAATAATGGATTTGACTTTTGAGTTCTGACTTCTGAGCATGGGAATATTTTCTGGTAAAACAACACTTCGGTGGAGTATCTTATCTGTGCAAAGACTAAAGAGTAGGGCTTGTTTTACATTCCACTAAGGTATAGATGGGGGGCTCACTGAACTACTGAAGTGCCACAACTTTTGGAAGTAAACTTGGCTTGACTTTTTATGAGGCCCACGTAGATACGTTTCAGTTCCATAATTACAGTTTTGTTTGCCTTCTCATGAATCTTATGGATAATTTTGCTTGTGATTGGCTTTGCATTTGTGCCTTTGTTGTAATTGCTTCAAAGGATATTACTGGAAAACTAACTATATTTGATAAATAAAATTAGGGAAGTAGATAATTAGGTAGCATTTGGATTATTTTGAAGGGCATGGGAATGAGAATGTCATTACCCTTTTTTGTATCTGCTTCTTATATGCAACATTGCCCCACGTGATACGGGTAAAAATTACTTAAGTAATGGGAATGGGGGAGGGAGCGATAATTGGTTGACTTGGTTTCTAAGTTCTGAATGAATAATAGATGATTACTTTTCCTTTCAGAATAATCCAAAATTCAAAATGCTACCTTTATTTGAGAGAGGGCCTTGGTAATCTCTTACTGTGCTTAGGAGCCAGGAAAGAAGTTGCAAAACAAAAGTTTGTAGCTATGACTGATAGGAACACCCAAAAGTCACGATTATTGTCTTTATTTTCCTCAACATAAGTTTCGGTTGATAAATTTTGTGTGACCCTGTTGCATTGGATCTGAGGATTACACGCAGATAGGAAAAAAAAGAAAGGGATAAATTCTTTGTTCTAAGAAGAACAGTCTAAAATCAATTTGCATTGATTATGATGACATGCAATTACTATAATCTACTTCACTTTTGCAGATGCTAAAATGGAAAAGAACTGGGATATCAAATGTGGCTGGGGAGCTGGCTCTGCTCTCTGGATTGGTCATGTGGGTGACAACATTGCCACGCATTCGCCGAAAGAACTTTGAGCTCTTCTTTTACACTCATCACCTTTACATTCTCTTCATTATCTTCTTCATACTTCATGTTGGCATCTCTTACTCCTTGATCATGCTTCCTGGTTTCTACCTGTTTATGGTTGACCGTTACTTAAGACTCCTACAATCGAGAAACAATATTCGTCTAATCTCCGCCCGCATTCTGCCATGTGAAACTGTGGAACTCAACTTCTCTAAAGCCCCAGGTGAAGCAGCTTACATTTGGATAGCCTAGTTTTGGATTAACAGTACTCGCCCTAGTTTTTGCAACAAATGATTTAATTTTAAACTTGATAAGTCAAGTTATTGCACGGTAATAATTTGGCTGACTTCAACGGTTCAACCTTTCCCAGTTAGATGGTATTTTGGGTTGTCCTTAATTTAGTTTGTCTACTTTTATGTTACCTGCAGGTTTGAGGTATAATCCAACAAGCATCTTGTTTCTAAATGTGCCCAGCATTTCCAAGTTGCAATGGCATCCTTATACTATTACTTCTAATAGTAATTTGGAGCCAGATCACCTCAGTGTAGTCATCAAAACAGAAGGAAGTTGGTCTAATAAGCTTTATCAGATGCTTTCATCTTCTTCAGTTGATCGTCTTGAGGTCTCCATAGAAGGACCATATGGACCTGTCTCAACTAATTTTCTAAGGTAATTTCACCATATGAATGCAGTCTAATTCCTGTGAAATCATTCCCACATCATATGTTTATGCATATCTTCCCGTTTTATTATTTAAATCACAGTGTATTCTTTGCAGGCACAGTACCCTTGTAATGGTGAGTGGAGGCAGTGGCATTACTCCTTTCATATCCATAATTCGAGAGCTGATATTCATGAGCACAATATTCAAAAGCAAGATTCCAAAACTTGTTCTAATTTGTGCATTCAAGAACTCTTCAGAACTAGCCATTCTAGACCTCCTCCTCCCAATTTCTGCGGCCCCATCTGAGATTTCCTGCCTAGAGTTGCAAATTGAGGCTTATGTTACAAGAGAGAAAGAGCCGTCAAACAGGAAATTCCCGAGAACAGAATGGTTCAAACCTTGTGCTATGGATGTGCCTGCATCTGCTATTCTTGGACCAAATAGTTGGTTATGGCTAGGTGCTATCATATCATCGTCTTTTGTTATCTTCCTGATCTTGGTTGGAACTATTTCTCACTACTACATCTATCCTATTGATCAGAACACTAATAAGATCTTCCCCTCGTCTTTAAGATCTGTTCTGAGCATACTTATATTGTGCATCAGCATAGCAATAACATCGAGTGCAGCTGTTTTTATGAACAAGAGACAAAATGCCATGGAATCGGGAAAGGTTCAGAATATGGATGACCCCTCGCCGGGCTCATGGTTATTAGGTGTTGCTGACAGAGAATTAGAAAGCCTCCCGCAACAGTCTCTTGTTCAAGCTACGAATGTGCATTACAGTGGGAGACCTGACCTCAAGAGTAAGTTTATCCAATTTTCATTGAATTACTAATTTGTGTGGGCCTTTGTTTTGCTTACCACAACTTTTACGTTGAAAATAATAATAATATTAATAACCAATAATGCAGGAATATTACTCGAGTGCAAAGGAGGAAGTGTTGGGGTTTTAGTGTGTGGTCCAAGGAAGATGAGACATGATATTGCAACCATTTGCTTTTCAGGGTTGGCAGATAACCTGCATTTTGAATCAATCAGCTTCAGTTGGTGACTCGGTTCTTATCTCTGCTCTACTCTGCTTTTCCCTTTTTAGTATAAAATTCACGTGTAACATAATGTGCTTCATGTACAACCCAGAGTTGAGCAATCTCAGATTAGGAAACCAAAAAAAAAAGATTAGGAAACAAAACCTACTTTTATATCAATCTTGTACAACTCAGCCAATACTCAAAGAAAGGGCAAAGACTGGGCTAGTGTATGCTAGTGATGAGTAAAGAGATGATTTTTGAGACTAGATCAATATGAATTGATTGTGCAAATTATGCTAGTTGATGAGTAAAGAGATGATTTTTGAGACTATGTCAATATGAATTGATTGTGCAAATTATGCTGGGGAACATTTTGTTTTAAGAGTCTTCAAATGTTGGTTTACTTTTTTATTTTTGCTGATGTTATTATCAATGAGTAACAGTTATGATAACAGTAGAGAAAGACACTTGTAGTAATCTGTGTAGTGCTCATTTGTCATAGTATTGTATCCTCCTTCAACCACTTGGATGTACATTCTCATTTCTCTCTTTATGTGATTAGAGATGCATGTGTATATATCTGTAAAAAGATCAACATCAATCATGTGATGTACATCATTTATGGTTGAAAAATTGACACCACTACACAGCTAGTTTTTGCAACCACTATTTGTTTTTTTATCAGAGGAATTTAGAAGAATACATATATGCAAAAGATTCTAAGGAAAGCTTCATGGATTTGGAAAAGATGTGCATTTGTAGTGTAGACATTTAATTGCTTGGTGATGATCATGTGCATATGAAACTTGGGGGTTCAAGTGTACAACCACTAGTATTATTCTTAAGCATTGAAGATGTTCTCAAGTACATGAACGATAATTATTGAAATTTGGTTTCGCATAAATTGGCTCTCACTTTTATTTTAAAATGAGTGTCTTATCTTACTCGATTTTTTTCTTCTAAAATTAATGTAAAATTAGTTATATTTATTTTAATGTGAAAAGTTTGTCTATATCTGTCACGTGCTATCATTTCATTGTAAATGGTCATAATCATGGGTTAAAGAGCACAAAAGTGTAGCAATAGCAACTGTATGAGTGCATGCGGACCTAAAACACTGATATATATATATCAGCAACCATACGCTTGTGATGCACTTGCACTTTTTTACACAAACAATTCTCAGTCGGTTTGCTATTGCAACAATATGGATGGCTTCAAATTTGGTTACGCACGCATCAAATTTTGACAACAAATTGAAATGTTATATGGCAATATATTAAAATCGTCAAATATTTATCCAAGGTTTGGCACACAGTGGCACACATAAAGCACACAACAACCACGTAAAAAAGTCTACGACACGATCCGTACACACGCTCAAAACCTTATTTGCAAACAAATCATCCTATTTGTGAATTCACAATTAATCAATTCTATGCATTGAGATGAGATGTAATATTACAAACAATTAATGTATGCATGATCCTTGCTACTATTCTGCCAAACAGTTGACTACTCCCAATTTATGTCAACTTGTCTACAAATGGCACGTTATCACGTGCCCTAAACCATGGAAATGCTAAATAGCCTATTATTTAGAAAAATAATTGTTAATAGAAAGTTTTAGTTAATGAATTAATAATACTACTCCCTTCAACTAGTGGTTCCAATTTTGGGAATGAATCAGCTTTGGATTGGATTGTGGTCCCGAAAGTCACTGGTTGACCCAAGAAAACCATATTTACAAGAAAGCAACACAAGTTGTGTGAGTGGGAAGATCGCTTGCGTTTGATCCTTACTCAACACACTCATAAGAAGAGGTGAAAACTTTAACTGTGAGCAAATCTCGAATTAGAATTAGTTTATGCGTGGCAAAACAGCTAAAAATGCGCCAACCGCGATTATGCAAACCCACTTAAAAACCCCTATGATATAAAAAAAAAAACAACTTTGTTCATTTTTATCAATAAATAGATTATGTGATACTTTTCACATATGGTGCCAAAAAATTTAACATTTAGCATTTTCTATTTTTTATAGGCAAATATTATTGAGCTCCAAAATAAACTCCCAAACTCCTACATGGTATTGCTCCAACAGAAATTAAAAAAAAAGGGCGAATATTGGCATGATGGATGATGCTCTAATTATATCCTCTCATCTAGAGGCGACTAAATGTCGGACCGGATTGAGTTTCAAATTGTAGACATAAATACATTGATTTTGTATGTACACTCAATCTAATTATTTTCGAGTTAGGTTAGATGGTGGATACTTATTAACTTCAAGTTCAAATAATCAACTTTATTGATTTCATCACATACATTTTCATTAAAAAATGAATTGTGATTTTACTTTTACCTCTTATGGGATTTGGAATGATAAGTTGAAGTAGACATTAGATTGTAGAAATGGACAAGTGATGTGATGATTAGTAGATTCTGTATATAGTGGGACATGAAGCATGCTTCCAATATGTATTACGTACAACATTGCCTTTACCTTACCGGCCTTATTATTAAACCATAAACTCATTCCTTCCTATAAATACCTACAATACCTTCTCTTTCCTCTCACTCTCACTACAATTCTCATTTCTAATATACCATACAACTTCTCAGAATGGAAACAACATCATCGACAGTTACTGCTCATCATCATCATCATCATCATCATGGCCAAGGAACCAAGGTGGTTAGGGCAGCCATAAGGGCACTAATAATGGTGCTCATTTTAGGGACTCTTATGATTTGGATCATGATGCCCACCACCACCTACAAGCTCATTTGGCAGCCCCATTTCCGAGCTAAGGTTAACAATACAACCTACTTTGGCACCCTAGGTACCTATCTACATACTTTGTAATCATACAGATAGACTGTGATAGGCAGCTGCCCACCCTATCTTCATTTTACTTTCATTATATATATGTGAATCATAGTAAAAAAAAAAACCAACTCTTTCAAATAATTTTGTTAAATTAATACATATCTACCTACTTTGTAATCACATGGGTAGATTGTATTTGGCAGCTACCCACCCTATCTTCCTTAAACTATCATTATACATATGTGAATCATAGTTAAAAAAAAAATTTAAATAGCTTTGTTAAACTAATACTAATAAACTAATACATATCTACCTATTTTGTAATCGCATGAGTAGACTGTAGTAGGCAGTTGCTCACTTTATCTTCCTTATACTTTCATTATACATATGTGACCATAGTAAAAAAAAAATAATAAAAAAAGCTCTTTCATCTCTATCTTCCTTATACTTTCATTATACATATGTGAATTATAGTAAAAAAAAACCAACTCTTTCAAATAGTTTTGTTAATCTAATACTGATAAACGATCCTCAATTTTTTCAAATTAATAATGGTCGGCGACCTTCAGTTTTTTTTTAATATTTCTAAAAATTTATGATCGCGCTTCTTTCGAATTCTGGCTCCGCCACAACTTGTAACCTGAAATACTATTTGCACATGCAGCTGTAAGTCTTTTGCTTTACACATTCCCAGTCCTCTTGGTTGCTGTGTTGAGCTGCGTCTATCTCCATCTTGGAAACAAATTGAGTCCTTATAATAAAGTAAACAGCAATGGCGGAGCCAAGAAACATGAACTGTTAGGGTTATGGAAAGCTCCGATGATGGTGAAGGGTCCGTTAGGTGTCGTTTCAGGCATAGAGCTGTCGTTCTTGGCAATGTTCGTTGCACTACTGGTTTGGTCGTTTTGGAATTACATTCACAACAGCTTTGCTACCATCACCCCTCAATCAGCCGCAAAAGAAGGGGAACAATTGTAAGTATTGTAATTTATGATGAACATTAATGAAAAGGGACAAATAGTTTTGGCTAATCGACTGACACGTTTTTTTTTTTGTATTTAGGGCTCCTAATCAGGTGTCACATCACTATTCATTGATATATAGTCCATGTATGCATGTTACATCACTATATCATTTCATTTTTTTCATCATTCATAGTCAAAAACGACGCCGTTTCGGCTGTTTGCGGTGTAAAAATGAAAGGCAAACATTTTGTTTGACATGATATGCACCCGTGGACTCAACATCTGACGCTGCATAAATATGATGATGTGACACCTGAAAACGGGTTAAAATCCTGACTAAGGACTAAAAAATGTCACTAGACAAATCCATTTATCCCATGAAATAATTTGTATCTTTCAAGAACATGAATTACATATGCATGCATGCATGGTGGTGTGTGTGTATATATATATATACACACACACGCTAACAATAAAATGGGATCACTTGACCATATATTTTTTTTTGTAGAAAAAACTGTATTTTATAACTTTTACAGCAAGTTAACGCCTCAAAATGAGTTCAAAATTTTATTTTTGATCCCACGTACGTATTTAAAATCCTGGTCCGCCCCTGTATAATTAGGTGGCAGAGTAAGCTGGAAAGTGCAGCTCTAAGGTTGGGGCTTGTCGGAAACATAGGCCTGGCCTTTATGTTCTTTCCGGTGGCTCGAGGCTCGTCGGTGTTGCCGCTGTTCGGATTGACGTCGGAGGCGAGCATCAAGTACCACATATGGCTCGGACACATTGTCATGACCCTCTTCACTGCTCACGGCCTTTGCTACATCATTTTCTGGGCCTCTACAAACCAAATTTCTGAGGTCATATATACAATACAAATTCACTAACATTTATTATCTTTATTTGTTAATTATTTGTATTTGACAATTGATAATATATATATTGCAGATGGTGAAATGGGATAAAACGGGGATAGCAAATGTGGCCGGAGAGATAGCTCTGGTGGCCGGACTGTTGATGTGGTTGACAACAGTTGCACGCATTCGCCGGAAAGTGTTTGAGGTCTTCTTTTACAGTCACTACCTCTACATTCTCTTCCTCTTTTTCTTTGCTCTCCATGTTGGCATCTCTTACGCCTTCATCATGCTCCCCGGTTTCTACCTTTTCATCGTTGATCGTTATCTCCGCTTTCTACAATCCCGACAACGCGTTCGCTTACTCTCTTCTCGGATTTTGCCGTGCGAAACCCTAGAGCTCAACTTCTCCAAATCACCAGGTAATCAACTAAAATGATCACAAACTTTTCGAGGTTGGGGCAGAGCCACAATTTTACTGGATGGGGACATAAATGTTTCCCCTCCAAGTTAAAGGAAGTTGTACCACTTGGCCAAAACAATTTTATTGAAATCAATGAATCTCAATAAAATATAATAGAGTTCTAGAATATCAGCAGTAAATGTCACCTTTAAAGTGACCGACCTTTAAAATTTAAAATATGAAGTCAAAATCTAATATATATATAAAATAAAAAAGACATACTCTCTTTGTACGACACTTGACA
>JAYMTE010002716.1:0-10774 GCA_036897545.1 Pelargonium fulgidum
ATTTAGGTCACAACTCATAAAATATAAATTATGTAAGAGTCTAAAAACATCTCAAACGAAATATGTAATGACTGAAACTTGGTAAGACATGAAGATAGATCAAACTACGAAGAAAAAAAAAAGTGAGTTGGGCTAACCCACACTTGTTGGCTTTAGGTTACATCATATGGAGACTTTGCCTACCACATAGCACCTTAGCTCAAAGAAACGATGTTAAGTTGTGCTCTAAGAGTACCATTGTTATGGGTTGCATTAGCGTCATGTTGAACTTGAGCTCATGTCTACTTCTCACACCGAACTTGATTTTTGACACTTTAGGGACAATTTCATGTGCCCTCTTATGCTACGCACCTAACATCTTTCCTACCAAACTTGCAACCAAGTCACAGTCGTTATCTAACTCTTCAAGCTAATACATTCACCCTTGAGATGCAACTTTATCTTCAAGCTCGTGCTCTTCCATGAGCTCGTTAGCTCAAGAGAATCTCACAAACACTTGGCCAAATTTGATAAGGGCTTGAGGCATCCTCAAGTTCGTCCTCCAAAGAGCTACACCTCTAAGGTCCACCTCCGAAAAGCTTTTCTTTGAAACTCTTCAGACATTTTCACCAAAATTCTCAACTTATTTTCACATTTAGTCATTTCTGTTTAAAGACATAACTCCTTAACTCGAGACATCCACCTAACACCTTTGGTGCCCAACACTTGAAACCATTTTTGCACACTCAAAACCTCATTGACTTTGTAAAATAAAATATTTATTATTTTGTAAAAACAAAGATATATGAAAGATCACATAATTTTGTGTAACATAACAGCACTTTTGTAATTTAAACCCACAATTCTATCTCTATATCAATGCAATGACCATTTTGCCCTCCATACAATTCATTGTGATCATGCAGACCAAAGGGCACATGTCAGCAAAATAAATAGCTCTAAATTTGAATGTGAAATTTTGACAAACAGTTCAGAGGGCAATTTTAGGTAGCATCCATAAAAAAATGTCAGTCCAATCTAAAAGCCAAATTCATGAGCCATTGTTGGTTCACACGTATTTAATTCTCCAAAAAAATTGGTCACACCAACCAGCCTTCTCATTTAAATAACTCATTTAAATAACTCACATTATGTAATTGGTACGTTTACGTTCATGAGCATGACTCGAAGTTATACTTTTTGTTCTTATGGTCATTTTTGTTTAGAAAATCGAGTTATGATACTACATTATTTTTTTTATTAATATTGAATTTGTGACATTATATGAATATTTGTCGCGAAATAACAACGCATATGACATCGAGTAAATATTTATATATGAACGACGTCAAAAACTGTGACATATTATTCGCAAGCAGACGATGCTATTTAAAATTTAAGTTGCGACAAAATTTGTGTCTTTAGAGTTTGTAATATATTTTTTATTAATTGTATAATTTGTGAGAGATATTAGGTATGATAGTTTTTATTTTATTTTATGAAACTATCCGAAGTATATAAATTAATTAGCAAAATTAATAAAAGCATTCAAATTATTACATAACCAAGATCTCCTCCGGCCATTTTTGCTTACAACGACTAACTGATGTGCTAGAGCTACAAACTTCCTATTAATGTACAAAATTTTACCTATAAGGTGGTTGTTAAAAAAAACACGTTTTATGTCCGTTATAGCATCTCCACCGTCTATTCTGCTAACTTAGTTAAGCAAGTTTAATTGACTCTCAACAACAAAAATGATAGGAATAATTTACCAATGGGGGTGGGTGGGTAGTTGGTAGGTGGAGCTTTGAAAATTAATATTTCCATTGAACAATATAATCTAATAATTGTTTTTTATTGAATAAAATTCCCATTACAAAAGTTGCTTTTTATATTTTTTATTGAATCAATTGTGCAAATTAGCTCTTTCCAACTCTAACACTCTTTAAAGTAGCTAAAGGAAGATAGTTTGTGCATAAGATTGGAGAATTTATGTTCTTGAAATGAGGTGTTTATGCAAGAACTTTTATACTTGAAAATTGCTGGTCAAAGATAAATTTTTGGTAGTTGTAAAAACAAACAATAGACTCTTAAATCTTGTAGCATCATTAATCAAACATAAGGGCAGATTAAAGAAATGGAAATGAAGTACTGAACAAGAACCAAAATGCAAGATCTTGACATGAATAAACATTAGCTATTGTACAATGAAACATCTATCCAAAACAAAACAACCAAAAAATGAAATTTACATTTTTTGGGTCAAAGCTACATTTTCTCAACTACCCAACTCTACATATGTGAGTACAAAACAAAATGACCATTTTGCCCTTCTACCCATCAGTAATTGTCGCGACAAGTAAAAGGACTGAAACCAACTTCCAGGGTTTCAGCTTTTCGGGTCCCAGGACGAGTAAAATTATCGTTTTATCCTTTTATATATAAGTCATTGTCACTACAAGTACTAGGATTGTAACCGATTACCAAGGTTTCAAATCCCTGGACGACCCAAAGTTCAATAACGTTTCACCACGGTTAAAGTAAAATGTATTTTCTATCCTTTCATCTATCAATAATTGTCACTGCAAGTATACAAACTAAAACTAGTTACTAGGGTTTAGGTCTCTTGACGGCCTTGCATTCCAACTATATAACTTTTTTTCAGGCCTCAAGTAAAACATGCTTTTCTCAATCTGTACAACTTGGAGATGCTTTCCACCTAACACTAATTGGGTGGCATGGATGTAAGGATTGCATCTAGGTTAGGAACATTTTCTTCCACTACAAACACTCATATTTCCTCCCACGGGATGACGTCTACAAAAGGTAGAACAATGTCATCGGCTATGATAATGTAACATAGTTTAAGACTATATTGAAACAATATGGATACTTTAAACAACCAAATTCAAACAAACAGATAATTAGAGGACTAAAATGCAACATTTTCTTTATAAAAAAACTATATTTCCACACTAGATTTTCTTGTTTTCATGCATAAATAAAGCTTGACTTTTGACCTTAGGAGTCTTGCAATGAAACCAAAGGAGAGTTCTTATTTTCTTCCCTATTTTTCGATGAGACCGAAACGTGAGAGGGACGCATATATAATCTGTAGATACAGAGTGTAAAAAGACCCATAATTGAATTGAAAAGGTAGCTAACTTTGGCCACAAAAACACCATACGCATTCATGTTCGGTCCATCGTCTCAACTACTCAGCATCATCATCACCATAACCATTCCTTTTCTCTCTCCACACCTCGCTTCTCTGATCTGTTCTTGAGCTCTGCAGCTCTATTGGGTCTCGATCAGGTTCAGCTTCAGGACTCTGATTTTCCCATTTTTCTTGGAAAATGGAGTTTAAAGACTGTGCGGTGGAAGCAAATGATGGTCTTGAAAGCAATGAGGTTGAGAGGAGCAAAGTGGGTATCATGAGAGCTCTGGTTCTCAGAGAAGATCCTTCCGCTAAGGTGGAGACTAAGTTCCCTTTTGTTTTTATAAATTTACTGTTTAATTTGTTGCATTTGATGTTGGTTCTTGCAATTTTGAAGCTGGATTGGGTATGGGTTTTTGGTAAATGTGGAGTTTTGATGGAAAAGAAACCATTTTTATGTGTTTTGAGGATCTATGTGTTCATATGGGAGTTGGGTTTTGGTTTGTAACACCATGGGTTATAGTCAGTTTTGCAGTTGATATTACTAGTTACAATTTTGAAGGTGGACTAGTTCTGGGTTTTGGGTAAATGTGGAGTCTTGATGGAAAAGAAACCATTTTCATGTATTTTGATGATCTATGTGTTCATATGGGAGTTGGGTTTTGGTTTGTAACTCGATGAGTTATGGTCAGTTTTGCACTTGATATTACTAGTTACAATTTTGAAGATGGATTATTTCTGGGTTTTTGGTAAATGTGGAGTTTTGATGGGCAAGAAAACCATTTTTGTGTATATTTAGGATTTATGTGCTCATATGGGAGTTGGGGTTTGGTGCTTAAATTGTACTCCATGAGGAACTATACCATTGTGCATTAGAGTCTCTTTTGCATTTGATGTTACTATTTATAAATTTGAAGCTGGATTGGTTCTGGCCCTTCTGGGTATTTTTGTGTAGACATTTTGGAGTTTTGATGGAAAAGAAACCAAATTTCTATATTTTGCGGATCTGTGTGTTCATGTGGGATTTGGGTTTTGGTTCTTAAATGGTACTCGACAGGGAACTATAGCATTGTGCATTATAGTCATTTATGCATTTGATGTTACTATTTACAACTTTGAAGCTGGATTGGTTCTGTTTTTGGGGATATTTTGGAGTTTCAATGGATAAGAAAACCAATTTTCTATGTTTTGAGAATCTATGTGTCCATGTGGGAGTTGGGTTTCTGTTCTTAAATTGTACCAAGTCAGGAACTATAGCAACAGCTTTTATAGTCATTTTTGCATTTGATTTAACTAGTTATAATTCTGAAGCTGTCTTGGTTCTGGGTTTTTTATATTACCTTTTTTTCTTTGGATCTGTGAGTGGGGAGCCAGGTTTTGGTTCTTAAATTTTATTCCATCAGGAACTATAGTACCATGCATTGTAGTCAGTTTTGCATTTGATATTCTAGTTACAATTTTGAAGCTGGATTGCTTCTGCGTTTTTCGGTATTGTGAAGTTTTAATGGTAATGAAACGATATTCATATGTTTTTAGGATCTATGGGTTCATGTGGGTGTTGGGTTTTGGTGTATGAAGTTCACTTGATCACCAGTCAGGAACCATTGCATTCCGCATTTTTGTGCATTCTTGCGTTAAAATTTCCTTTTTTATGTATCGGTTTCTATGTGTTCATGTTGGAGTTGGGTTTTGGTGCTTAAAGTGTACTTGATTAGGAACTATAGCATTCTGCATATTTTGTGCATTCTTGTTTTAGCACTAGTTTGATCTTGCAGTCATTTTTGCATTTGATATTTCTTTACATTGTTTTTAAAGCTGATGTGATTCTGGGCTTTTTTGTTATGGTGGAGTTTTGGATGGAAATTATAAACCATTTTTTGCAGTTTCTTAGATTCCATGTGTTCATGTCGGAGTTGGGTTTTGCGGCTTAAAGTTTACTTGATCTGAACTATAGCATCAAGCATTGTGTTTTTAGTGCTACCGCGATCTTGTAGTCAGTTTTGCACTTGAATTACTGGTTACAAATTTTGTATCATGGACTTGGTTCTGGGTTTTCGGATATGGTGAAATTATGGTAAAGAAATCGGGTTTTTGGTGCATAAAATCTTCCCTATGATCTTACATGTGCAATTCATTTGCTTTCTATTGGTAAAGTTTTGTATTCCTTTTCGGTTTTGAGGCTTCTTTGGTTTGTTATGTGAATTACTTTTTGATTTTATAAATCTGTCTTTGCTTTTTCTCCAAAAAGAATAAAAGGTCATCTTTTTGCAAAGTCAAAATGTTACTTTGCATATGATCATCGAACTTGACTAAACCATTTTGCTTCAAGTGCTTTATGAGTACTTGTTTATTGTCGGGGTTTTTTTTTCCCCTACATTTGATCATATGTCGTAATCTTGTCAGGATGTGGATGATTTGATGATCCGGAGATTTCTGCGAGCTCGGGATCTAGATATTGAGAAGGCCTCGAGCCTATTCTTAAAGTACCTGAGCTGGAGGCGAGAATTTGTCCCTAACGGCTCCATCTCTGAGTCGGATATTTCAAATGAGCTTGCGCATAACAAGTTGTTTATGCAAGGTCACGACAAGAAGGGACGACCCATTGTCGTTGTCTATGGCGGGAGGCACAAACACACTAAAGGAAGCCTTGAGGAGTTCAAGCGTAAGTTTATATAACTCGAACTTATAGTCCTTAGTTTCAACAAATGATCTTATATTCCATCACTCGTTGCAACCAAAATCTTGTCGAACATAGATTTTTTTAATACGGGTAATTTGTATGTTTCTTATCTTTCACAGGGTTCGTAGTCTACACTCTCGATAAAATAAGCGCCAGGTAATTTGTTCTTTTGCCAAAATGTTCGATCTTCTAGAGTTTTGTTGTGTTTGGGAAGAATAGTAAATATAAATGAAATATAGTTGGCAATTTGGACTCGAACCTGCAAGCCCAAAAACCAACTCACATTTGTCAGGTTGGAACAGATTTGCCGTGGAAAAAAATAGCGGGTTGGGTTGGATAGACCCACATTTTACATCTAAACCTGGAACCCTATCCTCTTTCTGGTCAAATTTTGATTAGCTCTTTTCAACCCAAAGTCGAATTATCAACTCTAATGTCTTAGATGTGGAAAAGAGACAGCCTCGAAATGTCTAAATTGTTAGTTACTGATAGAGTTCAATTCTTGTAATGTCGTTTTTTCAGTATTCATTAACATCCTTTCATTCTTGTAAGGTCGTTTTTAAGTATTCATTTACATCCTTTGATTTGAAATTTCTATTTCGGATCCTAAGAACTATTTATCAATTGTGATGATGTTATTCCCATCCCCACAGGATGCCGGAGGGACACGAAAAGTTCATATCTATTGCAGATCTCGAAGGATGGGGCTACGCTAACAGTGACATCCGCGGATACCTTGCAGCTCTCACAATCTTGCAGGTTTGATCCCAACATGTCCCAGTATTGTAATAAACTCGGTTATAAGACTAACTGAATTCCATATCTCGACTTATCGATCCTTTTGGATTTACCTCAATCTTAAACTTTTCAGGATTGTTATCCGGAGAGGCTCGGGAAGTTGTACATAGTCCATTCTCCTTACATATTCATGACCGCGTGGAAGGTCATTTACCCATTTATCGACAACAAGACCAAAAAGAAGGTGAAGTAACAAGTTTTCCTTTCCCAGCAACACATATAGCTAGATCGGCTAAAAGTACAGACAGCTGTTCATACAGATGTTTCGGGTTTATATTAACTCGGTTTACACATTCACATCTTTGCAGATAGTTTTCGTGGAGAACAAGAAACTGAATTCGACTCTGCTTGGTGATATTGACGAAAGCCAGCTACCGGACATATATGGAGGCAAGCTCTCATTAGTTCCTATCCAAGACGCTTAACTATTTATATACATAGAGAATCGATGGCACAACTATTTATATGCATGGAGAATCGAAGGCACTGCAAATATTTACACGAAGCTTATTCACATGAAATGATGGAGAGGCGTGAATTGTTGTAACAATTGCTTATATCTATGATTTTCTGTAAGAAACCTATCATATATCCATCCCGAAATTTTCGGATTTAACTTTGCTATTTGTCTTCTGGAATTCTATTACATGTGCTTAACTTGACACTACCAAGAACTAGAGATGGTAATCGAGTTTTGTAAAGTTGATTGTGCTGCACATCAAACACGACACAACTATTAATTGTGTTGTACAGTTGAACATAAACGCAAAATGTTTAGCACGGTAACTAAATTGGTCATGTTGACACGAACACAACCCAACACATTCTATTTGATAGAAATAACAAGTTTGACACGTTAATAGAATTAATTTACAATTATACCCTAAGGTGTGCGCGTTGGGCATGTCACAATACGACTAATTAATGGTGTAGCATGATTGAAAGTCCGACACAAACACAATGCAATCACAAAATATGAATCTAAACACGTAAAATTTGTGTATACGGCACAAATTATCAGCTCTACTAAGACTACTACTTTTGGAGTTACATAAATGCTTGACAATAGAAGCAGAACCAATTAACCAATAGAATACATAGAATGATCTTCATGTACCATTCGATCTAAAAATGCTCAAAAAAGTGCTGCTGTATTATTCAGAACCATTGAACTCTGTTTGATGATTCACAGCAGATATAGAGTATCACAAGAATGTAAAACACAACAAAAAAATGTCAAATGGAAATAAATCACTTTCGCAAAGCAAGTCATTCGACTTTCACGAGTTTGCAGGGAATTATCAAAATTGAGAACTCGCAGTAATAGAGATAAAATCACTTGTCAGTTTCCAACTTTTCAACCAATCAGTAGCTTGTTTTGATCCAAGAAACTGTAAGTGGGTACCTCGAGATTGTATGGTGCGGGCCCCTTGCGGATCCTGCCGGAGATGTCATAATGCGAGCCATGGCACGGACAGAACCAACCACCGAAATCGCCGGCATTTGGCAGGGGGATACATCCGAGGTGAGTGCAGACCCCGACAACAACAAGCCACTCTGGATCCTTAACCCTCACGCCATCCTCCTGTGGGTCACGGAGGGATCCGAGATCCACACTATTAGCCAACTTGATGTCCTCTTCGGTTCGGTGCCTGATGAAAACTGGCTTCCCACGCCACTTGACTGTGACAGTTGTCCCAGGTTCAATGCTGGAGAGATCAACCTCAAGGGAAGCTAGGGCCAGAACATCTTTGCTGGCAGACATGCTGAGAACAAACTTCAGGATCAAAAGACGGATTAAGGACGCATATACAAACCTACCACCAGTCAAGACAAAATAGGCAAATGCACGCTTGCTGGGATCACCAGGGGGAAAACGCTCATGATTGTACTCATCATATACGATTTTGGAGGTAGGATTCTTCATAGCTGCCACAGTAGGTGGGAGGTCTGGGATCAAACTGATATCATGTCCCCTGGATAAGGCATCGGAAGAATACCCTATGATAACAAAACAATTATTGTTAAAAACAACTATCAGAAAACAAGATTTCACATTTTACATACATGCCTATTTTCAGCTTTCATTCTCCAGCTATTTCTGTGAAGACAAGACTTCTACTTTTAGGTACAAGTATATTGCCAACATGCATATTTCATCCCACGAAATGTCCATAAAAAGCAAATTCTACTTTTCACATACAAGTATTAATAACTTGAACAATTCCAACATCTCGTCTCACACCATGACCCACATAAAACTGCCTATGTCCTAAAATGAGTGTATGCTTTCCCATTTTTGTAAAGATTAAGGATAAGTTAGTTAAAATTGCTGTTCTCCTTTATACCCCCATATGTTATTGTTGTAACAAACTCAAATACTCAATGGAATAACTTATCTTAGGGTGTCAATTCATGCATAACAACTAACCAAAAATTGGAAGTGAACACTCATTTTGGGACAAAATTTTAAGAAAAAGTTGACACTCGTTATAGGGATGGATGGAGTAGTAATTTCAATTTTGTTTCACTTGACAGTTCAGAGCTCCTATACTCCCATTCAAGTGTTGATCAATAGAAGTTCAGATATTCTGAATTTTCCTAGAGGTGAGAAAGATGGCTGCATGTTGAACTTTTTGAATACCATGTTTCTCCCACTCATTAAACTCATCAAAATCTATGCTAATTTTTTTTTTTTGCTGATGCGATGCTAGATCAATCAGAACATGACACCTCATTTAGTTTACCTTACCTCATTGGTGGCTCATTATAAGCCAAACAGCTCTTGCCCTGTTATCCTGATACTCTAGCTATATACTAGCTAATAGGCAACTGCTATAATTTAGAATAAATGAACATCATTTGGAAAACAAACATGAAACTTCAATATTTGAGGGCATCATTTAGATTAAATTTTTCCAATGGAAATGAGAATGAGATTAGCATTCAATATACATTTTCATGACCAAAAAGACATATTCTAAATGTAAGGAATGGCTCATTTCCATTCTCATTAATAAACCTAAAACTTAATCCAAGCACTATCTATATGATAGACCACAGCACTGAGACAACTAACACTTTCTCAAAATGTATAGTATCCACAAATACTAGTAGTCTCTTACAAAAATGAACCTCAAAATAAGACCCACCAAATCAAACAAAAGCCCCCAATTTCTCACCCAAAAAAAAAAACGTAGATTGCCGAACTCACACTCTAGGTTCAAATGCAAACAATACAAACAAACAGTCACAAAAATCGTTTATTTTTCCATTATCTCCACACAACCTCAACCTCGATCGATCACAATCGAACAACAAAGCATCGAATCCGAGCATAGTGAAGAAAAATCGAAAAAATCATTTCATATAATACGAAAACGAGTAAATCTGAGGCGAAATGGACAACCTCTGATTAGATCCATGAGTCCGGAGCTGAAGACGGGTCTGGAAGATCCGTCGGAGGGCGAGCTACCGCCGTTGCCGGACAGGGGAGGGTTTTGAGAGAGAAAAGCCGCAGAGGTTGTCTTCGACGACCTCCATTGGAGAGACGAGAGCCTCCTCCCAGCAACTCTCAGCATCTTCTTCTTCTTCTTCTAGCTCCTTCTGCGATTTCTAGGGTTTGAGAATCAGCTTCTTCGCAGTCGCTGAAGAGAGAGAGAGATTGTGACGGTGACGAACCGACTATTTCATCTGAAAATTTAACTACTCGGAGGAAGAGAGGATCTTAACAGGTGAAAGTGAAACGACGCCGTATTCCAATAAAGTTGAATTTTCCATTTTGGTACCCCCAACGTTCTTTTTGTTTTGAATAGAGCTCGCAAAAGAATCCGACTTGCAAGGTACTCGAGACCCAACCTATTTTTAGAGATTTAGATATGCATTTATTGACCCAACAAAATTGGGTCGGTTTAAATATGGAGTAACGTAAAACTCTCAAATTTGGTTAGGGTGAACTAGTACCTAACATGTATTATCTCTTCTTATCCTGAATACGACAAGAAGTTCATTTTACAACTATTATGCCTAATCTCATTTGATTAAGTGACAATGCAAAAATGATAAAAGAGATAATTATGAAAGTGTTATCTCATCATTTGGTAGTTCCAATCATGGCCATGTGCTAGTGATTCGGTACAAAAAATCAAAGATAAATT